>OX596075.1:93837110-93839610 GCA_951394005.1 Protophormia terraenovae
TGCTTCGGGCAGCGAACAGTACGAACAGTATTTATTGTTGTTTTTGCACATGTTGGCTATGAAACACACACTAGAAATTCAAGTGTATTTGCTTTTCAAATCATCTTACGCAGGAGTCTAGTTGACATTTAAGGCTAAAAACATGTTTTTTGGGCCATACAATTATAAATTCTTAAAATATTTTGATACCATCTGAATTTTAGTATTAAGACAATAAAATGCTTTCATTTAACATCAATATTAACATAATTTATACATTAAAACGATTCTTTATAGATAAAAATTCTCAACAAAATTTTGAAATTCAGTGAAAATTTTGGAAATGGCATAAAGTTTTTGCATTTCAAAATTTTTTAACGCCATTTTGACTCGGACGTGTCATTTGTTAATTAATCTAATTTACGCGATACAATTTTTCACTACTGACAAAATTCTATAAAAGCGGAATTTGTTAGTAGCGAAAAATACAAGTTTACAAATATTTACGCTAATTATGTGAAAGTTTATGAAGATGCTATCCCACGTCTGGTTTCCTTTCATCAATGAGATATATGTACATTAAAATTCTGCCCTCTAAATTTAAATTCACAGAATGCCGCAAATTTTATATAAAAAAAAAAAATGCAAAATTTCAAAAATCGTAAATTTTTGGTTTAATTTTTTATCACCGCATTTATCACCGCAGAACTTTTGAACGGATAGTAAACCGGATACTTATTATACAGCAAATGAATTTTCTAAGTCTCATCTTTTGACTGGTTAATGGTTTAAGCCAATAAGTTGTCATTTGTCAGTGTGAAACTAAAATTAATTCAAAAATCATCGAAAGTTTCAACTCAATTTTTTTTTTTTTTACTTTAAAATTTAAATAAATGATTTAATATTTAGGATTTCTTAGTTATTTTGTAAGATGTACAAAAAGCCATCAAAACTTTTCCTAATTTTAAAACAAACTTTAGCAATACAAGACACTAAAAGTTCGTTTCAAACAATTTCGAATTTTTTTATTTTCCTCATATAGTTTTTTAAAATGTTAGGACTTGTTTGTGCATATTTTTATTATTTTTATATTATTTTTCCGAACATTGCGAATCTTATACTTAGGCTAGTAAATAAATAAATCTTTTGATAATAATAAGTTAAATGAAATTATAAAGTTTCTTGCTTAAGTCTTTAGTTTTTTAGTCCAACAAAATTTAAAAACTTCTATTCGACTTGGTATGAGTATTAAATTTGTTTTGATGCTGCATAAAAAAGTCAAGCATGCTGCTTAAGTCTTTTGTTCTTAAACCTTATAAACTTTGAAAATTACTACTGTACTTAACAAAATATTTTGTTGCTTGTTATATTTATTAGTTTTCTTATATTTTATTTTATTTTGAGGAAATTTTATAATTTGCAAGTAATTTGACACTTATAAACATTTTTTTTTTATCTTTTCTCAATCTTAATCAACACAGTAGTGGACATGCTAACTAAAAAGAACCCAAATAATGTCATTAGAGAATATGATATGGGCTGCTGTTTTTTGTTTAATATGTTTTGCCTTATTGTCTTGCGTATATAATATTAAATAACTAAAGCTAATTTATTTATTACATGCAGACAAAAATTATGTCTGCAGGTGCTAAGGACTACCAAAAAAGATTTTCATTTTGATGTTTTTTGTTTCTTGTACAAAATTTTATGCTTGTGTTAACAGCACACACATAATTTCATAATTTTAAAAGATATTTTAAAATATTATTAAAAAAAAAAAAAAAATAAGAAGTTTATTAAAAATCAATATCGATAAGGAAGAGAAAAAAAAAAAAAAAAAAATACAACATATTGCATGATGTCTTCATTAGTTTAAAAATTCTTAGTTACCAAAAAAGAGAAATCAGGGTACTTTTTTTTTTTTTGAAAGCACGCACCTAATCCTATTAAAATTTTATCTTTTATATCAAATTTTTATTTAAGCCTATTTCATCTATACAAAGTCCTTTAAAATTCTTGAAGATTTTCTTTTAATTACCTTTATTTTCTGCTCATTAGAGTTTGTTTTTAGGTAAAAGCCAAAAATATATTTATTTTCTTTATGCCAACAGGCTTTAATTGTTGGTTTCAGTTCATGTTTGGTTACAGCCTCTTTATTCCGTAATTTTTTTTAGTACATAAAAATTATAAAATAAAGAGTAGAAAATAATGTGAAATTAAAGAGGAGTGAACTTTTTTTGGGAAGGGATTTTGGTGCATGCTTGAGCACGTGTAAGTAAGTGTAATGAAACTTAATGCCTTTTTTATTATATTCGTTTATTTTTTTTTTTATAAGATGGCCTTAAACCAAAAAATAATTAAACAGAAACTAAATTTTGGGTTGTGTCAGCAATATGTGTTATATTTGCATGCAATTACGGTAATAAATAAAAAATATAATAAAAAATTGGGGAAGGATTGCTTTTAAACACAAACAGACAGCGATAGCAGAAATAACGATACAGATGAGAAATTACTAGAC
>OX596075.1:93847110-93939860 GCA_951394005.1 Protophormia terraenovae
ATTGTTATTTTCTGAGAAATTAAAATCTATAACTGTGTGATCTTGTGATCATTTAAGTAGCTTACCTTCCCTTTATCAAAAACCATTTAAATCTTTCTTTTTTTTTTTAACGCTGCTCAGTCTCATTCAATCTCTCAAGTTTGTGTTGGGGCAATTAAGAAAAAGTTTTATTTAAATTATTTGTACCTCAAACTGTTGTGTCTTAAAGGCAATTTTGTTTTAACTTATAAACCTTTTTTTTATAAAATACCGTTTATCAAGGCTTAAAGCAAGACCTTTTAAGCCTTTAATTTGTTTTTTGTTGTTGTTGTTATTTTGTTAAGATTGTCCGTATTTTACCAGCCACCAATTGTTAATGGGCTGGCATTAGCCATGGCTAATTTCTGCGTGTTTTTAAGTCATTAATTAAAGTAAAATGTATAATTCTTTTTTTTTTTTGTTTTTGGTCAAAGATGTTTTGGTTTTATTGAAGTTTTCTTTATAGTTTAGCATTAAATACGATTTTCTCAAACAATTAAGAAATATGTTTTAGTTGCAAAATACCATCTCTTCTGATGTTTTTAATCGAAGTACATTTGTTTTAATAAGACTTTGAAAATATGGGTTTGTGGATGATACCCTACAGCAAATTAGACGTTATATTAGATTATATAGCAGATTACTCTGAAAAATTCTTTTTAACAGTAAAATAATTCTATTTATTTAAATTTATTTTCTATAAAGGGAAAATTTTCTATAAAGATAAAATTTGTCAAACATTTTCTACAGAGAAAACTTCTCGAACATTTTCTATAAAGGGAAAACTTGTCGAAAATTTTCTATGAAGAGAAAATTTGTCGAACATTTTCTATAAAAAGAAAATTTGATGAAAATTTTCTATATAGAGAAAGTTTTCTATATCGACAATTTTCTACAAAGAAAAGATTTATCGAAAATATGCAATAAAATGAAAGTTTATCGAAAATTTTCTAAAGTCGAAAATTTTCTGTAAAAATAAAATTTATCGAAAATTTTCTGTAAAAAATAAAATTTATCGAAAATTTTCTGTAAAAATAAAATTTATCAAAAATTTTCTGTAAAAATAAAATTTTCCATAAAGAGAAAATTCATCAAAAATTTTCTATAAAGAGAAAATTCATCAACAATTTTCTATAAAGAGAAAATTCATCGAATTTTTTTTATAGATAAAATTTATCGAAAATTTTCTTTAAGAGAAAATTCATCGAAAATTTTCTATAAAGAGAATATTCATCGAAAATTTTCTATAAAGAGAAAATTTATCAAAAATTTTCTATGAAGAGAAAATTTATCGAAAATTTTCTATAAAGAGAAAATTCATCGAAGATTTTCTATAAAGAGAAAATTTATCGAAAATTTTCTATATAGAGAAAATTTATCGAAAATTTTCTATAAAGAGAAAATTCATCGAAAATTTTCTATAAAGAGAAAATTCATCGAAAATTTTCTATAAAGAGAAAAATTTATCGAACATTTTTTTATAAAGAGAAAATTTATCGAAAATTTTATATAAAGAGAAAATTTATCGACAATTTTCTATCAAGAGAAAATTTGACGAAAATTTTTAATAAAAAGAAAATTTATTTTCTATAAAAAAATTATTAAAAGTTCTCCATAAAGAAAATATTAAAAATTTCGTATAGAGAAAATTTATTTATAAAGAAAATTTACAGAAATAAGTTTATAGAAAGAACTGTTTTCTAACAGAATATTTATCGAAAATTTTCTATAGTCAAAATTTATCGAACATTTTGTAAAGAGGAAACTTATCAAAAATTTTCTATATGGACAATTTTCTACAAAGAGAAAATTTATCGAAAATATGCAATAAAGTGAAAATTTATCGAACATTTTCTAAAGGAGAAAATTTATCGAAAATTTTCCATAAAGAGAAAATTTATCTATAAAAAAAAACTTATCCGATATTTTCTATAAAGAGAATATTTATTAAAAATTTTCTATAAAGGAAAATTTTTTTATAAAGAGAAAATTTATCAAAAATTTTCTATAGAGAAAAATCAAAAAGTTTTAAAAGAACTAATTTATAAAATATTTTTTATAAAGAGAAAATTTATTGAAGATATATAGAAAATTTTTAATAAATTTTCTCTTGTGTTCTATAAAGAGAAAATTTGTCAACAATTTCCTATAAAAAATTTTGGGTTTCAAAAAAAAAAATTTGTTGACAATATTGAATTAAAATTAAAATTTTAATACCTTTCATCCTAAAGTAGCGTACTTTCTTTAAAAGAAATGCTTCCAAAATTTTCTACATGAAGCAGAAGATACTTTTGCATCAGCACCAGCTCTTCTTAGTGGGTGTCACCTGTTTTTAAATTAGTCATAAATTATAATTAATTCTTATGTTTACCTTATATTTACTGCAGATTAAAAAATTATTTAACATATTTTTCTCCCTTCTACCTCCTCAAGTACACATATGATCTATAGTTTTTTAATCAATTATAATTTAAAAGGGAGTTCTTTTTACCATTTATATATGCAATTATTTTATTTTATGCAACATTGTTTAATACTTCATTACAAGTACATTAATATTCCTAAATAAATGTATATTACAATCAAAAGCGGCTTCTTTTGTTTAAACATTTTTCTTTCGTTTTGTAACTCTTTTTCTTGTGTAAGCTGTCATTGAAATGTGTCTTTTAAGTAAATAAAAATTGTCTGGATTTTTGATAATTCGGTATATTCTTTTGAATACTGTTGATTCTTTATCATCTACAAAGGCTGATTGCTAAAGAGAGAGAAAAAATCCTTTCAAGTTATGTTATGTTTTGTTAATATTGTTTTAAATTAATAACAAACTGCGTTTATTTTTAATAAATAATACATATTTAATGGCCAACGATTGTTTGTAGTAAGTTTAAATGCAGCTTGTTAGTTGCAACATTTTTTTTTTATTATTTTATGTCATTGTCATTTAAAAAAAGAAGTGATCTTGTACTTGTCAATAACATAGAACACTTAATTGATTTATTACATTTTAAATACTTATACAAGGATTTACCTTTTATTTTATTTTGAAGATGTCTTTTAAAATGAAGTCTTTTTGAGCTTGATTTTTTTGTAAAAATGTTTAAAATCAGGTTTAAAATTTTATTAAAATTGAGGCAAACATACATACATACATACATACATACATACATACATACATACATACATACATACATACATACATACATACATACATACATACATACATACATACATACATACATATGTGAATGATTAAAAGAACAAAACTTAAAAATATATTTTATAAATTTTAGCAAACAAATTAAATTCAAACTTTGAAAAATAAAAATACATAAAAAGATTTAGTGATTCTGGCTTTACAAATCTTATTCTTGAAGCAATATTCCTTCCTAAAGTAACAAAAATTTTTCCATAAATTAACTTTTGTTGTTTTTTATTTTTTTATTTTTAATTTCTTCTTATTAAAAACTAATTTTCTTTCTCAACCTACGCTTCTGTCTTTAACTTCATGCTCATTATTTTACAAACTCTTATAAAATTGTCTTTAAAAAAATTCTGGTAAGTCAATAGGGGAGTTGTAGTAAACTAGAAATTGTATTTATTACACTACAATGCACTCACTATTCTTTTGCACCTACCACTTTACAACATGCAACTGAAGCTAAATCTTTTGTTAAACCAAAAGACAGACAGACAGACAGATTCTAAAGTTTATAATGTGTTGATGGTGTGGTTCTCGTTATATTTTCATTTTGCACAGCAATTTGAACAGACAAACAGTGAAAACGTTAAAAGGAAGAAGAATTGTATGGAATACTAAATAGTAAAGAGTATTTTGTAATCACGTTTTATAATTTTTTTCCTTCTTAAAAAAATTAAAATTAAGAAAAAAAAAAACTAAATAAAAATCAACATTATAGTAGGCAGTAGTGGAAGAAGTCAGCAAAGAACGTTGTATATTTTGTCTGGCTTTTTTTTTTGGCCAGCGCCATTGTGGGTTGATGTTGTTTGTTGGTTATTTTTCCTTAAGTCTGTATTTGCTGCGTAGTAGGTTTTATAGTTGTTTTTGTATTGCATGTTTCATGTGCAGTGAGAACTTTGTTCTTTTTTTTTTAGTTTGCAGTTGTTAAATAAAATGATGCAGGTGTTCTTCAGACTTTTAGGCGCCATTGTAATAGGAATCATTTTTATAGAATTCTATAGATGATCATTTATTTTGTTTGGTGTTTGTTTCTGGCAATTGTTGTTTTGAGTAAACAATTTAAAGAAAATTATACAACCTACTCAATGACCATATTTGGCATGATGTGCAAAACAAAAAGTATAAATAAAAATTAAAATTATATAAAATAAAACGGGAAGAATGTAAGAATTTTAGACGTTCTTCATTTGATTTTTTATTTTTTTTTTTTTTTGATGTACATCAGTAAAGAAATTTAATTTGACAGTAAGTCTTTTGAAGAAAATGCTCGTTAAAATAATGTTTGAATAAAAAGAGTTTATATCCATAATATAGCAAGTTTTATAGTTTGTCATTTTGTTAGTAATTTCTAAAAATATTTTTCTGTGTTCCTGTAAAGCACAAATATGTATATTGTGGGTTCACATAGGTAAAAGATGATGTTGAAATCTACTTTGTATAGGCTTTGGATAATAAAAAGACCTATTTTATATACAAATTTATTGGATGAGATCTCGAGAATTTTGCTATTAAAAATCATCCAAATCAGTTAAAAAATTAATAAGATATGAGGGTCTCAGTGAAGCTGCAAACTGTCTTATAGATTTTTTTGTGAAACGACATTAATTTAAAAAAGTTAAATTTCTAATTAAGATATTTTTTTGCAAAAATCTTCGAATATTTAAATTAATAAAAAAGTACTAAATATTAGGAAAATAAATAAGTATAATCCATATAATACACACCATTGGGTATCTGCAGAGGTGTCTTTTAGGGGATTTGTGGCCAATTATGAAAAAATACTTGTTTTATGTTTAGTGTATATTTCTATGAAAGATAAAAATAAATTATATTATACACGCAAAGAAAAAATATGGTTCGGGTGACCATAAACTAAGAGCAACATACTATTATTGTAATATATGATCCCAGGTTACAATAAGTATATTTGTACATAATCATTACTCTGATTCCATTTAATCATTTTCTCATCATTTAATGATTCAGTTTAATCATGTTTATAACTTTTTTTATAATATTTCTTCCCATTTTATCAGATATATAAACTAATTTTATCATTTAATAATCCCATTTTATCATATATATAAACGAATTTTATCATTTAATAATCCCATTTTATCATGCATATAAACCAATTTTATCATATATATAATCCTCTTTTATCATATATATAATTCCATTTTATCATTTATATAATCCCATTTTATCATATACATAATCCCATTTTATCATATATATAATCCCATTTTATCATATATATAATCCCCGAGTTTGCAATACTGAATATTATTAAAATAAAGCACATTTATTTGAAAATTTTATTTATTTATTAAAAATATTGAAAAAATTTTTCATGTATAAAAATTTATTAATTTTTAATTATTATAATATATATATAATATTTATAATCTACATATTAATTTTTAACATATATTTACATATTCATTTTTTAAATATTATTAACAATTTTCTATGTTGTTTTATAATATTTACATAAGAATTTAATTCAACAGTTTTAAGTTCCTGGTTTGAAATACATATTTTCATATTGAAGGTGTGAAATAATCCGTAACAGTAATAACATTAATTCCATACTGTTAAATACGAACAAATTTTAAATGAGCCGTGCTTACGAAATAAGTTTTTAATAACACTTAAATTTGCATATCTCACACCAAGAAATTTTTTTACTTATATTCTTAGTTTGTGGTTTTGTTTCACAATTTTTATAATTTTTTAAACTTAGAACACAAAAAATTTAATACTTTTCCGAAAACACAAAGCTATACCGTTTGCCTTCTAACAAACTACTGAACTTATACACAAAAATGTGTATTCAATAGTTATACAGAAGATAAATGTGATTAACGATAAAAATGTAATAATTGTGTGAAATCAAATTATAGTCAAAAACAAATATTTTATATTTAAGGAAAATATAAACATATTCAGAAACAAACATTCAACAGTTGTGCAAAACAAAATATGACTTAAAATCAAATAAAAATATTGGCTAAATGGTTGTAGAATTAACTAAATTTGTAAAATTAGTTTAATGAATGTAGAATTAACTAAATAATTGTAGAATTGACTAAATGGTTGTATTTATTCATAAATATGATTTCATATAAACATATTTAAATACATATTATAATTCAGTGAACCATATTAAAATTTTGATTGTGAGTAATCATTAAATAATTAAACAGAATCATAAACGTTGCTATCATGAACACAGTATATTTAAATCAACGAGAAAACGGTTATATAATCATTGAATAGTTGTGGTGATCATACTGTAACCATGTTTTTTCTCTGCGTGTATTACACTACGCAGCAAATTGAAGTACATCGCGTGGGGGCGGAATCATTCCGATTTCAATTGATAGCTCTTAATGTGTGTAATAAACCCTCCAAAGGATTTTTCACTTGTAGGCAAAATTTTTGTTTTATGGCCACATAAACTTTTCTATTTTTGCACCAAAGAAGTTTCAGATAAATATAAAAAAATATTATAAATATAGTTCGAAACTAAAATATTTTTACATAAATGTTTAGAGCACTTAAATGGCAATATTTCATTAGAACTTTTCATTCATTTATCTCTAATAATAAGGGGTCATTTCTAGTCCTTTTAAAGAAATTTAAACAAAAGTCAATTAAAACTTGAGTTTAATGGGTTAAAATATTCTACAGAAATTTTCTACGTCGAATTTTACTAGGGGTTTTCAAAGATAAAAAATTCATTCGACCTATCATTCGTTGTTAAAAAAGAAAATTATGAAATTTTTCTACATTTCTTATATAAACTCCTTAAACTAGGCAATGAAATATATCGCAAAATTAAAATTTTTGTACAAATCGTAAACAAAATTAATAATAATTTCATAAATTTCATTTCTTTGGATAAACGCTTCATCGTATGAACTTTGGACCTTCAGTGACCCCTAGTGAAATTCGAAGTAGAAATTCTGTAGAATATTTTAACCCATTAAACTCAAGTTTTAATGGACTTTTGTTTAATTTTGTTTAAACGGACCAGAAATGACCCCTTAATATTAGAGATAAATGAATATAAAGTTCTAAAGAAATACTGCCATTTAAGTGCTCTAAATATTTATGTAAAAATATTTGAGTTCGAACTATATTTATATAATTTTTTTATATTTATCTGAAACTACTTTGGTGAGAAAATATAAAAGTTTAAGTGGTCATAAAACAAAAATTTTGCTTACCAGCGAAAAATTCTTTGGAGGGTTTATTGCACATATCAAGAGCTATAAATTGCAATCGGAATTATTCCGCCCCCAAAAATACTGTTACATAGTGTTATTTATAGAAAAATGGGCCTTGTATGGGAGCTATATATTACGTTTATACGTGCGGTTATTGCAAATAAAAATAACTTGTAAAAAAATAATTCACTGTTTATACGCAAATTGCACAAAGAAATATATTTTCTTATTTGTCATGCCAGATCGGAAAAATATATACGTACCATTTACTCGCAATTAAAAATATTGCGATATGAAAATTTTGCTGTATAAACAGTGAATTAGTATTATATTTGTAAGTTAGTAACTCATGAAAAATAATCGTGATTAGTGAAGCTAATTACAAATAAAACGTAAGCGTTGCAACTTCCTTTTACGTTCATATAGTTTTCGATGATAATAGTTTAATTTTTCCGATCTGGCACGATAAATAAGAAAATATATTTCTTTTTGCAATTTGCTTATAAACATTGAATTATTTATTTGCAAGTTATTTTTATTTGCACTAATCGCTCGTATAAACGTAATTAATGTTAATAAAATTGGCGAAGTATATAGGATCAAAGTTAGTATTATATTTGTAAGTTAGTAACTCACGAAAAATAATCGTGATTAGTGAAGCTAATTGCAAATAAAACGTAAAGCGTTGCCACTTATTTTACGTTCACAGAGTTTTCGATGATAATAGTTTAATTTTTCCGATCTGGCACGACAAATAAGAAAATATATTTCTTTTTGCAATTTGCGTATAAACAGTGAATTATTTATTTGCAAGTTTATTTTTATTTGCAATAATCGCGCGCATAAATGTAAAAAATAAAAAAATAAAATACTTCTGTAAAATTAAACAATATTTATTTATTGAATTAAATGGAACTTAAACTAAAATTAACAAGAATAGACGATCGCGAACATTTTTCTTTTCTCTCTCTAAAACTAAACGGTCAGTCTGAATTTTTCATTCTCCTTTTTTTCTTTGTCATATTTCTTATGTCACTTTGAGTCTACATAAAACTAATTTTTATCAAGACAAACGTCAAAATCAGTGCAAATCTATACGAGGTAGCCTCATTTAAACAGCTGATTATTATTTTTAGTTGTTACAGCTATCAATTTGTATATATAAAAAACACCTAATGAATTCGTCATATTGTTGTTTTCGAACAACTGTTGCCACATACCATAAATTTGAGTTCATTTTGACGTTTGTCTTGATAAATAATTGTCCGATGTAGACTCAAAGTCATATTCGTCCGTCTGCTGTCATCCGAAAGCACCAGAGTTGCATTTCCCATCTTTAACCCTTATCCCTACGTAAATAAAACTTATTTGTTTCAAATACTAACAATCATTTGCATGAGATTATGACCCGTTAAGTGATTTCCTAAAGAGGGGTTAATAATGGGAACTACATAAAGTCAATTATACACCGATCTTGACAAAATTTGACACACAAATTTATTTTTATATTAAATTTATATATGACAAATTTATTTAAATATTTATATATTTGAGGGATTGATGATCGTTAAACACTTATTCAGGGAGGACATTTGTATGAGGGCTGGGTGAAATTATTGATCAATCATAACCAATTTTAATAATCATCTTCCCTAGATCATATTAGAAATGTGTGTAAAATTTCATTGAATTATATTCAAAATTGCGATCTGTAGTTTGATTACAAGGTTACATGGAGGAACGGAGATCAATGTGACTTAGAATGTAATTATAATCTGGTATACATTAAGGAGGATTTAAAAGCCATATGTTTGGATGATAAAACAATTCCAACATTTTTTTTAAAATAAAAAAATTTACAATTTTCAAAATTAAACCCTATTTCTCAATAAATGCCCGAAAAATATAAATTTTTAAACAAAGGAAATTTAAAAACAACCTAGCAAAAACATTTTGGTTTTCGGTAATGTTAACTACTTATTTAAGTAGTTTCTTGGTAATGAGGTTGGCCAGAGCGTCTTCAGGGAGACTTGAACCATTCATTTTTACTGAGTACACCATTTACTAAGCCTCTAATCCACGTTTTTATACCCATCATCAAAAAAATGGGGGGGTATATTGATTTTGTCATTCTGTGTGTAATTATCATGGAATTATCTAAGACCCCACAAAGAATATATTTTCTGGATCCTGGTTTGATTCTGAGTCGATTTAGCTATGTCCGTCCGTCTGTCTGTTGAAAGCAGGATATGGCTCGAACGGAGCAACGTAGGGGGACAAAATTTGGCTTAAATGTTTAAATTTATCTTATATAAGGTTTGTTTGGTATTAAAAATGGGCAAAATCGGTTAATAAATAAAAAAAAGCTAGAAAAACAAGGTGTCCGTTTCATACTCTTCTGCTGATATCTCTTAAACAAAAGCATGTACGACAACGAAATTTTGTATAAATAGTTTGAGGGTCGACATAAACTTGGAAACCGAAAATGGGCGTGGTCCGCTCATTTTACCGCCCACCTCCCATAAAAGGTGAAACTTCAACGAAATTGTGTTCAAATAGTTCAAGGACTAATGTAAACTCGGAAACAAAAAATGTGCATGGTCCGCCACCTCCCATATAACGTAAAATTTGAAAAAGTTGATAGTGGATATATATATTCGGCCGAGCCGAATTAAACATTCGAGCTTGTTTGAATTGACTTTAGCTCTCGCGATAAATTGCGATTTGTAAAATTAAGGAGGTTTCACTATATATTAAAGCATACATCGAAAACGACTTGTCTGATTTAGTTAAAAAAAATATATAAATAAATTTTAATTAAAATTATCTTCAAATCGCTCTTACAAAGTCAAGATCTTCAAACTATCTATACACAATTTTGTTGTCGTAAATCAAGCTACAACGGACACCCTGTGTTTCTGGTATTTGGCTCATAACTTTTTTGTTAATAATATGCCATTTACACCAAATTAGTAAACTAGTAGTTTTTGTTCTCAATTGGTTTTTGATTGAAAAACCATACAAAAATCGTTAGTTTTTGCATACAAATCAAAAACTGTTTTTGTGTAGTTTATGTTGAAAATCAAATAAAAACTACTAAATTAACTATTTATGATACAGCCTGTTTACGTGTTTTTATAAAAATCAGCTTTTGAATATGATGTAAAACGGAGACATGTCAAAATTCTTTTATAATATTATAATTTTTATAAATTTTTGTTGTAAATTATTTTTAAAATATAATTTAGAACCATGATATAAGAACAGAAGGTAGAGATGTCATTCGTAATTCTTGAAAAGCCAGAAAAGAACGTTTTTATCAACAAAAGCGAACACAATATTATCAAAATAAGAAATAAAAAAAGTTCAACACATCAACAAAACCACAAGCAGAGAAAATAAGGTATGTAAACGATTTGGTTTTTGAAATTTAGTTTTTCAAAAACCAATTGGATTTCATTTAGGTATAAACGCCATATAACCGATTTTGCCCATTTTCAATACCAAACAAACACTACATACAAAAAGACAGACGGACGGGCAAAGGATTATAATTTAAAAAGTAAAATTTTCAATAGATTGTTAGCATTTTTCAATAAAAGCATCTTTTAAAAAATGTGTAATTAAAAAAAATAATAATAACACTGGTCAACAAAAAAATCCTCCACCATAGAAGAATAGTTGGACTTGATGTATTTTGATGTGCTAAACACGAATCTGTTTTCAGTTTTTTCTATTAGTTTTGGATTTTTTTATGGGCTTGTCTAATATTTCGCCCATAGTAAGGCTATTACTCTAGTATATTTCCTCATAACTCAAGAACGGTATGTACGATTGATCAAAGTGATACACCAAAAGATGCGGACTAAAAATATCTTCAAATTCCCTTTAATTAGTTTTTTTATGTGCTCAATAGTTTTGGAGTTATTTCGAAAAAAGTGTTAGAAAAAAAATAATTTTCATGCCAAATTTTAGATTTTTTTGTTACTTAAATTTCTTTTAATAAATGAAAACATCTAAAATGTTACAGTTTATCATCTTTGTCATAAAGCTAGTAATGCTGTGGAAAAAATAAGGTATGTATCTTCAAAATTGATGCAGAAATGTAAATTTTATTCACAGTTAAGTAAAAATACCCATGTTGAGTAGAAATACAGTGGTGGCCAAAATTTGATTTTTTTTTATTTTTTTCTTGAAACGAAAATAGGTGAACTAGGTCGATACTGACGAGTTAAACAAGAATCTGCATTCATTTTTTTTTTCTATCGGGTACTAATTTTTTTTTTTATGTGCATGACTAATATCATCACGTTATTCAGCGATCACAGTATAAAATTCGATAATGGTTTGTCAAACTTAGGCTATAACTCAAGAACCCTTTACACGATTTTGATAAGTGATACATCAAAAGATGCATACGAAAATTCAAGGTATGTCAACAATATTTTATTTTATTCTCTGAAGAATTTCAGAGTTATGGATAAACCACTTTGCAAAAAAATTAATTTTAAAATTTTTGGTACTAATTACCGAATAACTACGGAAATATTAACTGGACAAAAAATTATATAAATTCAGCTCAAAGACAATTTAGGTCGCTATATATTGAAGTTCAATTTGTCTAAATTGGACAAACTGTTCTCGAGTTACACAAGTGTGACTGCCTAAAAGCGTGGTCATAGTAGTCATGCCCATAAAAAAAATCAATGCGTGATAGAAAAAAAGTAAAAGCTGATTCTTTTTTAGCACGTTAAATTACATCTAATCCAACTATTTTTTTTTTTTTTTATTTAAGACGAAAAAAAAAATTTTTTTTTTGTCCACTAGTGTATTTCAACTATAGGCAGAGGTATGCATGGGTATCCAAACTTAACTGTGAATCCATTTAAGATTTGTACATAAATTTTTATGATACGTGACTTTATTTACTCGTAATTTTGCCAGCTTTGAGATAAAGGAGATAAACTTAAATATTTTTGATGTTTTCACTTTTAAAAAGAAGTTTTAGTAAAAAAAAATAAATCTTGAATTTTGCATGAAAAAAATTTTTTCCGACACTTTTTTCGAAATATCTCCTAAACTATGGGGCGGATAAAATTTTGATAGTAAACTGACTTAAAGCCAATGTTTTTCCACATATTTTGGTATATTATTTATATAAATCATGCATACCGTTCTCGAGTTATAGTGAAATATACACGAGTAATCGGCTCATTTATGGCGCAATATTAGACACGCCCATAAAAAAAATCCCGACCTGATGGAAAAAAACCTGAAAGCAGATTCGAGTTTAGCATGCGAAATTCCTTCTAGTCTATATATATATATATTTTTTTTTTTCGAAGGAGCTCAAAAAAAAAACATTTTTTTGTCGACCAGTGTAATTTTAATGAAATGTTTCTTTAAAAAAATGTTTGTTTGTCTTTGTGCCATTTCCTATGTTAAAAATAACTTTACCAAATTTCATACCGATTTCTTAAATTAAACAATTTGGAAAATTTTTAAATTTATTTTCTAATTTATATAAATTTATCATTAAATGTAAGTGATTTTTCACCTGTTCTCTTTAAAATCTTTAATTTAAGTTAAAAATACTTACTAATTTCCCTTTAAAATTTAAATCAAAATATTCCAACGCCCTAGAATCTTGACACGACAAACAAATCTTAAAATAATTAATTTTTTTCTCCAACATTCTTATCTTTAAAAGTGTTTGAACGCCTTTAGAATTTGCCAAAAATTGTAATTTTAAATTTTCAAAAAAAAGTTTTTATTTCAACAATATTACGTGTCAAGATAAAGCGTTTGTATATTAACACTCTTTTCGCAAAAAAGTTTTCTCATGAATACTCCAAAAACCAAAACAAAAAAATCGTAAAAAAATGGTGTTAATAACCAAAGAAACCATGAAAGAAATTTACCAAAAAAGAAGATCAAATTCAACACTTTTAACAAAAGATCATTTACACATTTAATATTTTTGCTGCATGCTGCATATAACCAAAAAATGAAAAAACGTATTAATTTTTAATCCATTTTAAAAAATCTTAAAAAAAGAACAAATTTTAAAACCTAAAAGCTTTTGCGTGTTATTAACCAAAAAGAAAAACGCGATACTGTTTTTTTGCTGCTGTTATTTTATTAATAAATAACACCCTTAAAAATGTTAGAGATTTTGCTTAAAAAAAAAACGCACAATGAAAGCGTTAAAGAACATGAAATTTTATTTATGAAAAAAGAATTCATGTCATTTTAAAGTAGCCATAGAGAACATATAAAGGAAATACCTTAAAATGATATTGATATTTTTTGAAATGTTCTTTTTATATTGAGTGTTTTCTTTTATTTGTAAATAAGATCAAATTGAAATGCGTGATTTGGTTGAAATTCAGATGTTTCGATTTTGCCAATAATAAATAAGAAAACAAACAAATTTTGTCTTATCGGCGCCACACCCTGCTGTGTTAGACATTTAGGTATTTATTTCTTTTTATGTTATTATAAAAAGGATATTTTTATGGTTATGATTAAAAAGAAAAATATAAAAATAAAAACTAATTTTTATTGAGAAAAAGTTAAGGTTAATGTTTATGATGTTAAGCTAGTTTCTTCTGCTAGCGTTTGTTACTTTCTGTACCTGTAAGAACTCTGTTAACTGTTGATGAAAATATTTTTTTCCGATTTGCTTATCACCTTTTCTTGGTCCCAAATTGGCCAAGATTCTCTTGCATTTAGTGTTCCCAAGTTGGTGTTCCGTGACAGTCCAGAACTTACTTATGAAATGTGCTTAGCATTGTTTTTGTGCTCTTACTGTCTTAACTAGCCTGGTCCTCACAATATTAAGCTTGACTTCTAAGTCTTATTGTTTTTTTCGGGAATCAAAAGGGTCTCTTATAGAATTTGTGGAAAGAGGTAATTCTGTTTGATTTTGATTTCAATTGTATGTATATTTAAGTTAATTGATATTATAAAAATAATTTAAATTATAATTCAAACTGGTTCAAACTGTCTTTTTGATCTGTTATGGTTAAATTCACTTAAATGTTACTGCAACTTTGAAAGAAATTTTTTTTTTATCAACACAAAGGCCAAATTGAATGTTAATTTATGGAAGGTGACAACAATTGCCAATAAATCAAATTCATTAATGTTTTTTTATATTTATGACATAGCGTAATTAGAAAGTGCTCGCACATCTACAAAAATAACAATTGCTTATATTTTGTTAGTGTAAAACTACAGCACACAATGTCAAAATGCTTTGAACGGAAAAATGAGATAATGAAGGAGAGGAAGAGTAAAAAAACTCGAAAAAAATTTTGCATATGAATACAAAAACAATTTGACAGTTCCTCGAGGTTTGCCAATGCTGTTCTTACGAGTATACTTTATAATTATACTATGCTCGTAGCATTAAATAGTTTAAAGCTTCATAAATAATAGCTTTGTTTTGAATTTCTATTACCATCTAAGAAAATACTTGGGTTTTAATTTTTTAATTTAAGGAAGCAGACCTTCGAAACGAACATGGACAGACTGAGTTGTACCTCGGCTGGAAAAATAAACTGCATTACATAATAACGGATTGGAAAAATCAGTTCTACGAAACCTTAAATTCCCCTGGACTTCAGCAAGATGTCTTGCAAGTGGACTTAGCCAAATCTGTAGTTTGCTAATGTATTTTACACTGAAATCCCTGAAAACGTCTTTTACCAATGGTACCTCTAAGTTCTTATGGATGGTGTATCCGACATGGGCTTAAGAATTCTTGATTGGACCATCTGTATAGTGCACAAGTTATTAACATTTCCGGAAATTGTAATTAAAAAATTTAATATATAACTTTATATATTTATAAAAAATATTCATTATAACCTACACCACCATAGGTGGAGAGGGTATTATGTGTTTGTGCTGATGTTTGTAACACATAAAAATAATGGTCTAAGGCCCACCTTAATTTATACCAATCGGCTTAGAATCACTTTCTGAGTCGATTTAACGATGTCCGTCCGTCTGTCCGTCCATGTAAACATTGTAATCAAACTACAGGTCGCAATTTGGAATACAAATTAATTAAATTTGGCTCACATGTTTTTAACAGTCCAGAGACGAAGCCTATTGAAATTGGTTATGATCTGTCCGTTATTTCAACTAGCCCCCACACAAATGCCCTCCCGGAAAAGGGTTTAACCATCATCAATCCCTTAAATATAGCAATATTTAAATGAAATTTGGCACATATAAGTTTAAATAAGTGTGCCGATTTTTAGAAAGATCTATAATTGACCATAGCTCCCATAGAAGGGCCTCTTTCGGGAATAACCCAAAAGTGAATATATTCATATAAATGTTAGCATCGACGTAATATTCTGTATTCGTATGTTTTAGTTTTTTGACTTCTTTTTCTCTCGTTCTCCATTAAATATGAACCAGAAAATTGATACCATTTTTCATTAATATTTGTGATTCGGACTAACTACATAAGGTTATTTTTAAATATTTCATAAAACATACATTTGCATGAAAATCTGCCACCTAATTATGATTAAAATTGTTCATTCTCATTGTTTAAAGTTTTTATGTTTTGATATTTGTACTCCGTTTATTGAAAATAATATTACACAAAAATTATTAAGGATTAAAGTCAGTATAAAATTTTTGACAATGTCCCATATATGTACAATGTACATACAACACATTAAAATATAAATTTAAGATGATATGTTTCAAAATGTAAAAGGACAAATAACTGACATTAATATAATACAATGAAAGTTCTAATTTCTCATTTTCCCATTCCTAATTATTTACTACTACATTAATTTTAAATAATTCTATTTATTTTATTTGTTTTTAGCTAGCATACTTTCCTTGTACGATAGCAACAAATTTAAATGTTTGAACTTGTATTAAAAGTTCAAACTTGTTATAGAAACACCTTTTAATTTGTATAAAAAGAATTAACATTAAACAGAACATAATTCAATACAAAGTATTTTGTAAAAGTTCAGTTGAAGAGGTCAAAAACGTGAGTTCTAAAGATAATTTGAAATATTTGTAAAATAAAAAATAAATTTTAATATATTTATTCATATAAATGATGGAGTAGTTTCACATTTTACAAATATTATCAAAATGTATTAACATACATAAATGAAACGTAATAATAATAAAAAAAAGAGCAAAGATAAATTGAAACAAATTTGTAAAAATATGCGAGGTTGGTATGAAATAAACATAAAAATTAAAAAATAATTTGATAAGTTTTTGAAAAGATACATTCTGAAGTTCATCTATTTTCATGTTAAACTGTATACGTAGAATATACTTTATAACATTTAAGGTTTAGACCTTTAGATAGATTTTATTTTTAGTTATATATTTTTTAAAACAATAGAACAATGATTAAAATTCTTGTATAAATTTTATTTAAATATTTTAGGTGAAAATAACTTATAAATGAAATGGGTATTTGTTGGCACTAGGGATCCCAATTTCCCGGACTTTTTGATTTCCCGGGAAAGCGGGAAAAAATTTTCGACTTTCCGGGATTCCCGGGATCCCGGACTAAAAACTATAATTATTATTATTACTCACATTAGCTGGTCAACTGAGACCCAAATAGGATATAAATCTTTCCATTAGCAGATTTGAAACAGGATTGTAAATGTAGCGAAATTCAAGTAATTGATTAATCTGAATAATTGAAAGAGTAATAATAATTATTAATTTTATTTAAAACACAGAAAAATCAAAAAATAAATTCAATTAACAAATATGTTAGTAAATAATTCATTCAATTGACAGCTTTTTTAAATTTGCACCTCTCACCAAAGTTGTAAAAATTTAAATACAGAAAAAAATTCTAGATTAAAAAATTAATTATATCAATTGAATGAATTAAAAATTTAAATGAGTAAAAATTTGATTCTTACTTTAATATATTTATTAAGTTTTGAAGCAAAATTAAACAACTTTGTTAATTAACCATAAAACAATGTATTTATGACAGAAAATAGAGATGTCAGAAATTGACTAAAAAATATTTCCTCAGACAATGATATCATTCAATAAAATTTTTAACTAGTTTCGTAAATCATTATAAAATTTAAATTTATTAAAAGTACACTAAAAAGAATTTATTAATTCTTAAAGAAGTGGCTGATGATCACTTTTTCGGAAACCCCTAGTTGTGATTCATACTTGAGTTCAAACGCTATTAAATTGTTTGTAGCTTCAATATCGTAATCCAATTTAAACGTAGCTTATAATTTGAAAATATTTTGACTAAAATTTTACAAATGATGACCTTATTCATATTTTAAGGTAGGTTTAAATTTAGCTTGAAAAAATTAACTTTGGACAAGTCAGTTTCAATTTCTTGTTTATTAATATTCCTAATAAAACATTTGATTTCATGTTATAGATCAGACCAGACGATCTCATACATAGCAGAGAATATTATCTTTAGCTTTCCAGTTGAAAATTATATGAATAATTAAGGATTTGTTGGACTCACTTTCTAATTCTTCTCTTAAATTTTAATGTTAATGTTTTGTCAAATTTCTATGAGACAAATTCCGCTTGTTGTCTATACTACTAACAACTTATAACGAATAGGTACATATTTAAAATGTCTAAAATTAATCAGTTTTCACTAGCTGTTTTTTAGTGCTAACATTTTATTAAGATGCATTTATTCAATATAAATGCCATAAAGTCATCCCAAATAAACCATTTTATATAGTGTACACAAAATATACTAATGGAATTGCCGTTAAGATTTAATTCCTAGCTGAATTTTTAGTTTAATTTTGTTTAAAAATGACTAAAATGTATACATTTTTGCTAAAATTCAAGTAGTCTTCTTCCATTTAAGTGCTTTTAAAATTTCCGGAAATCCCGGACAAAATTCCCGGGAAGGCGGGACATAAAAAATGTTTAATTTCACGGGAATCCCTGGACGGGAAATCCCGGGATGCATTCCCTAGTTGGCACCTTTCAGCTTAAATTAATATAAAAATAATATTGATATATTGTTTATTGGGTTTCTAAAATTTTGTTTGCAAATGTAATTTAATTTAAACTGTTAACAAAAAAATAACAATTTTCTAATTTTATCATTGAAAAAGACCGAAAAATTGTATTACAGAAAAAAGATTTACTTACCTATCTTGTTAATCTCTGTTTTATATGTTAGTTTTTTTGCATTATTTTACCAAATTTTGTTAAATAAACTTTAAAACATTAAAAACTGTTCCACCGTTTTAATAGTTTGCCAATGATAAAACAAACCCAACATCTTAACAAATTTCATTACAAAATTTTCTGGAAGCTGTTGCCACTGATCACTTGCAAACACCTGCAACTTTTTTTGTTTTTTTGGTAAATTTTTTAACATTTTATAAATGACTTTTTTTACTATCCAATATAAATTCGCACTTTTAAGTCATAAAAAGATTCCGAAAATATATAAAAAAATAATGGCAGCATCATTAAAGACGCAAAATAATTTTTTTTAAATGACATTAAAATTTGTAAAACTGTGCAGAGTGTCTTCTTTAGAAATTGACCATTAAATCTTTTAACAGCATGTTGTCCCTAATCGTAACAATATTAATAATCTTTGTGATAATACGTATACTAAGCAAGCGGGAGATTCTTATATATATATATATATATATATATATATATATATATATATATATATATATATATATATATATATATATATATATATATATATATATATATATATATATATATATATATATATAGATGTACAACATCCTGGATTTCATATTTATGATCTCATTTCAAAGATCATTATTTTAAATTTGCTTTAATTAAGTATGAAATATAATAAATGGTTCTTTTAAACTTTATTTGTTTTTCAAGCCTAAAGTTACCAAAATATTAAATAAGAACAGTAAGAGATAAACTGGAAAAGAAATAAATGAAATTCTTGACTGCCCACACTTAAAACTTTGATTTTATGACTGTCTAGAAGGATTATTATAACCTTTTTTTTTGTGAAAAGGTGTTTTTTTATTTAAGATATAATTATGTTTCAAAAGAACCAGGTTTAAAGAGTCATTAATAAAATGTGAAAAGGATTTAATTTTAATTCTTTATTCTAGATTTAGGCAAAGATTCTGGCTCAAAGATCGTTACAATGATTAAGCTAAATCAGTAATTAATTGTTTCTTTCCTTTACTATAGATCCCTTAAAACTCTCTTTTTATTTTTATTTTTAACACATTGTCATACTTCCCTCCTTATTTCAAAAATTTCAAAAAACCTCTTATATACAAATCATTAAATATTATATATATTTTTTTATACTATTTTATGATTAACTTTACATTCACATTAAGTGTCAAAAACGTGACTTGATAATGATGTCCATTTAACGAACCAATCATTATGGCAATATTTCATTAAATAAATTTTAAATTAATTGCCACAAACTATCAAAGTAAGTTTTAAGTTAAGTTTTTTTTTTTAAGTTTATTTAGCACCAGAAACAGAAAAACAAGTTATTTTGTGGTGACTTTTAAGAAACTTTTTTATAAGAAAAATAACTTCACATATTGTATTTCTTTGATGGATAAAAAAAATATTAAATTAAAGTTTTATTAATTTAAAATTGATAATATGGTAATTAAATTTTAATTAGCTTAAGTAATTTAATGAAGAAGATATTAATAGATAAGTATTTTTTAATAAAATAAAAATATTTTTAATAATACTTAACATTTTTGTTTAATCTAAAGGCCTAATTTTGTAGAATGAAGTTAAAAATTAAAATTTTGATTCTTTATTCATACAAAGAAAAAATCAAATCAATCAAATTAGTAAATAATTCATTCAATTAAGAGCTTTTTTAAATTTGCACCTCTCACCAAAATGATTATATCAATTTGTAAAAACTTAAAAAATGTTCAATTAAAAAATTATTTACTTAAATTTTATTCTATTTTAGTTTTATTTGAATACGAGCGTAATCCGGTGCGCTTCGCTACCCCCTAATAGGGAATATCAAACATTTGCTACCGTTTAGGGGTTTTAAAAAGTTGGCGTAAAATGTGGGAGTGAACTCAGTTCTTACATAGCCTAAAACGACCACCGGTACTGGTACTATCTGTATGTTAAATTTCTTCAAAATCGGTACAGCCGTTTAAGAGTTTCAAAAAGTGGGCGTAAAATGGGGGCGGGGCATCCAACCCAGTTTTTTCACAGCCCATAACGACCACCGGCACTGGTACTATCTGTGTGTCAAATTTCGTGAAAACCGGTGCAGTCGTTCGAGAGTTATAAAAAGTGGGCATAAAAAGGGGGCGTGGCATCCAACCATGTTCATACATATCCTATAATGACCAGCGGCACTGGTACTATCTGTGTGTCAAACTTCGTGAAAATCGGTGAAGCCGTTCGAGATTTTTAAAAAGTGGGCGTAATATGTAGGCGTGGCATCCAACCCAGTTCTTTCATAACCTATAATGACCACCGGTACTGGTACTATCTGTGTGTCAAATTTCGTGAAAATCGGTGCAGCCGTTTGAGAGTTTTAAAAAGTGGGCTTAAAATGTGGACGTGGCATCCTCCATAATCCGCTAATTTATTAGACAAATGTTTTCATGGATGTCAAAATTCTTTGTACAAAATTTGAGCATTCCAACTCCAATAGTTTCCCAGATATACGAATTTTTGCATTTAATTCATATGGGAGGTACCATGCCCCTACTTCTAGTCCGCCCATATTTTTCTTAAATATTAATATTGATACCAAAGTGGCTCCGACAAAATTTTAGAACTCTAACTGTTATATTTTCTCAGAGATGATAATTTAATATTTTCTTTATATGGGAGGTGCCACGCCCACTATTGCTAGTGTACCAATTTTTGTCCAAAATATTCATATTGAAGCTAATGCTAGTCGTACAAAATTTGATTTTATAGTTTCCCAAATATAAACATTTTGGTATTAACTTTATATGAGAGATGACACGCCCACTATTTCTTTTCCGCCCACTTTTGCACAAATGACACTTAAGTTTATTGTACAAAATTTGGGAAATGTAACTGTAATAGTTTCCTAAATTTACGGCATTTGGTATTGGTATTAGTTCGTCTATTTTTTCCAGAATGTTCATATAGGTGTCAAAGTTGTTCGTGCAAAATTTGAGGACTCTAGTATTACCAATTTCCGATATATACTACTTTTAATAGTTAGTAAGTGGGCGTCCACATGGAATTTCAAAATAAAAAGTAGCCTATTTTTCCTTCCAGGCATATAGGAACACACTGTGAAAAATTCAAGAAAATCTTCAAACAAACATACATACAAAAAAACACACATTAATTATACCCTACACCACCAAAGGTGGTTGGGGTATTATGTGTTTGTGCAGAAGTTGTAACGCAGAGAAAAAATCTTCCGACCCCCACCTTAAAGTATACCGTTCGACTCAGAATCACTTTCTGAGTCGATTTAACGATGTCCGTCCATCTGGTCGGCTGGCTAAAGCTTGTGCGCAAAGTACAGGTCGCAATTTTGAAGGTAATTTGATGAAATTTGGTACATATGCTTTTTTCAACACAAGGACGAAGCCTATTGAATTTGGTTATGATCGGCCCATTATTTCACCTAGCCCCCATACAAACGTCCTCCCGGAATAGAGTTTTAACTCTTATAGATGCCTTAAAAATAGGAATATTTTAATGAAATTTAGTACAAATAAGTCTTATATCAACAAAAATCTGTCTGCCAAATTTCATGAAGATCGGTCCATAACTGACCATAGCTCCCATATAAAATCCTCTCCCGAAAATCATTAAGGTGCATAAATCCCATACAAATGTTAGTATTATGTTAATATTAAACACAAGTAGGTTGTATATAAGTAAAAGCAAAATTATGTGGATCGAAATGGTGTAGGGTATCATATAGTCGGGCTTGACCGAATAATTATTTTTTCTGTGTATTCATTAGTTTTTTTTTTTTTTTACATATATATTAGTTTTTTATTGAATCTTTCTTTTTCAGAAATTTACAATAAGTATTAAAATCTTAACCTAAACTTAAATTATTGTTGATATTGCCACTGCAAAATTCAAAGTAGAGTTTTCATTAGTAGTGTTATCTTCCAAGATCCAGTGTTTCCATTCTTCTTAGGCGTCTGTGACCCTCAAAAGTTAGCAGGTCCCTGGCGAGAGGGTTTGGGTGTTCAGATAATGCACCTGTTATTATTCTTAGGAGTTTGGACTGTATTCTCTGTAATTTTTCAATGTTTGATGAGGAGGCTGTTCCCCAGATCTGTATGTAGGGTTGCCAGAATTGTTTGGAAGTTTAACTTGACATTTCGAAAAATTCAGCTTGATTTTAGACAAATCAACTTGACATAACCACAAATGTTAAAAAATTAAAACCTGAAGAAAATTGAAGACGCATCAATTATATCCAAAAGAAAAAAATAATATTTTTTTCAACAAAATGTTATTAGGAACTAAAAAATTAATTTAAACAAAAAATATATAAAACTCAGAGTAATATAAATGATTTTATTACAATATTTTCCACGTCGACTGATAAAGCATTCAGTGCACTTTGTGCACAACAGTATGAAGTAGTTTTGTGAAGATCTAGTTTATTTTCTATATTCATTATTTTAATATAAGGATTGCGCACGAAAAATCCATGCTCTTGGGCTTATAACTTTTGATGTGGTGAAAAATTAATAATTCTGTTAACTGGTTTGTATTTACTCTTATGTTCACTTGGCATGTCCTAAGTTTCATGGTAATAGCAAAATTGGTTTTTCTTAAAATGGAACTTTTACAAAAAAAAAAAAAAAAAAAAAAAAAAAACACATAATTCAAATTTTTTATGAAATCTTGCATTGGTCATATAAAATAATTGCAAGGAAGGCTGTTGTGTCGCAAAATTCAGTTTCTTGGACCACTATATTATACAAAGAAGTCATGTCCACTGAATGGTAATCTGGTATTGGAAGACAAATAGTATCTTCAGGCTGTAAGACTCAGGCAAAATAGAAAGGATTTTGAGAGTAATTTACCTCATCTCTGGAAGAAAAGTGTCACAAAAAGTTAATTACTTTAAATCTTTATCAGAAAATTTGAAAGGAAGTATAGCCTGAAGACTTATAAAGCAAGAAAAAAATAACATTAAAGTACATTAGTACTAAAGTATTAAAGTACATCGGACGAATTTTTTCGGAAATTTTGTTTCTGTATAGTAGATGCCAGGAATTTTCTAGCCAAGAATTCTATATCGCAGTTGCTAGAGGGATTATGGCAGAAAAATGTCGTGTATCAAAGAAATCAAAATTCCCAACAAAGGTTTCGATTTGGGAAGTCATATGCATACGCAGGAGTGAAGCACTTCATTCTTAAAAACTGATTGCATTAAGACAGAAATATACATGAACGAGTGCCTTTGGAAAAGACTTCTCCCTTTCCTAATAAAATTCAGTATCTCATTACAAAAACAAAACAAAGGAGTTGTAACAAAGAAATTGTAAGAGTTATAGAGGTAAATCAATTAAATTGTCCGAAACTCCGTGCAATTGAAAGATATTGGACTCTAATAAAAAATAATTCAAAGAACATTCAAAGCTCAGCATAAAATAAAACGGAGTTTAAAAATAAGTGGAATGGTTAGAGCAAAAAATTGTCCGAAAAACAATAAAACCTATAATTAGAATAACTCTGGAAAAGACCAGATATTTCCTTAAAACCCAACAGGAACTAATTTATTCTTTTATCTTTAGATCTTGAACATAACAGTCATTAATAAAAATATCACTTTATACAAATTCGCACACTGGTTTGGTTTCTATAAGCAGATTTGCATGCACGGATTTTTTCGTATTTAAAAATATTTTGGATCTTTATCAGAATTTGTCTCCGAATACCATTTTTAATACTAAAATATTGTACTGCATATGGATACGCCTTTATATTTCCAATATTTGATGCGTCACTGCAGATTCCAAAAAATAAACTTTCTTTTAAGTCATTAGAAAATTTCTTGTGAATATGGAACCAATACGTTTCTTGCAATTGCTGCTATTTAAGTACGACCACAATTTATTTTTTTTTTTGGCAATTTTACTATTATAGTAAAGTATGAACATAATTTGATGTTATGAAAAACAAGTAATAATTCAGCCTTTGAATCAATAATACTGCCGGTACTACAAAATTTTAAATGAATTTCGAAATTTTTTGGAACAATGCCGCCATTTAATTTTAATTTTTTCTCACAAATATAATATCATATATAATTTCACAATAAAATAAATTTTTAAAATTATTTCTTGCATTTATTGTTATTGATGGGCAAAATGCATACAATCTGTAACAAAAAAAAAAAAAAAAAAAAAAAACTGACTAAATGTATTATATTTTTAATGAAATTTAAATTTAATATTCTAAAGTAGTATAGAATATTTTTAGCTTGACAAATTGTATTTTAGCTTGAAACTTGACAAGACCTAAAATATCTTGACAATCAAGCTCATTCAAGCCCGTCTGGCAACCCTATCTGTATGCCATATAACCATATAGGTTTTATTACTGATTTATAAAACAGTACTTTATAGTCCAAGTTTAGGGCTGACTTTGGACCAATTAACCAATGAATTTGGGCAGATTTTCGTTTTATTTGAGTAACTTTGGATTCTATATGACGAGTCCACGTTAAACGCCGGTCTAGGTGAATACCAAGATACCTTACTTTGTCCTGTTAGGTATTTGGACATTGTTTATTCGAATGGGAGGACAACTTTCCCTACGTAAGGTAAATCTTATATGGACACCTTTCGAAGCATTCACATTGATCTTCCATTTATATAGCCATTTTTCTACCTCAGTGATATGGGATTGGAGTTTTTCGAATGTAATCACAGGATTTGTATGCATACTTACAAAAGCAGTATCATCTGCAAAAGTTGATGTATGGGTCATAGGGCTCGTGGGCATATCTGCCGTATATAGTATATAAAGAAGAGGCCCTAAAATACTTCCTTGAGGTACACCTGCGGAAATTTTTCTGCGTGAAGAAATCACATCTTTCGATCTTATTTTAAAAGATCTATTTAATATATAGTTTTTTAGTAACTTATGAACGTTCTGTGGAAGTAACGTGGTCATTTTAAGTATTAGTCTGTCGTGCCAGACTATATCGAAAGCTTGAGATATGTCAATAAATAACGCAGAGCAATTATTCGAAAAAATTGATAATAAGCTTATTGGTCGGTAAGATGTTACTTGAGTGACGTCTTTTCCGGGTTTGGGTATCATTACTATCTCTGACAACTTCCAAGTACTTGGAAAGTAGCCAGTACGTAAAATGGCATTGAAAATTAATAAAATAAATTTCAGAGCAGAGTTTGGCAAGAAACAAATCATTGTGCTGGTAATTTTGTCCGCTCCAGGAAATTTTCCTGCCTTCAGACCTTTTACTGCAAATTTCACGGCAGATAGCCGGAACTTTAATGGAATGGGAATGTGGTCGCTAACTACTACAGGTCTTAGAGTTGAACCTGTATTATTTGGAGTGAAAACGTGTTCTAAATGACTAGTAAATGCTTCAACTTTTTCATTAGAACTTTTTGCCCATTGGCCATTTTGGAGGCGTATGGGAGACTCATATGCAATAGGGCATTGTATATTTTTCACCGCCTTCCATAGACTATAATCAGTTTTCTTAGTAGGGTCTAAGTTTTGCAGGTTTCTTCACACATTTTTTAATAAAGTCAAAATGTCGTACCATTCTGTGTCAATAGTGAAACTACACCGTATATGTTTAAATTAAACACTGCGTGTTCAATTCTTATTGAAAATCGATACCTAATTGGCACCAAGTTGGAACCATTTCGTTAACGAAAGGTATTAAAAAGCTGTTACCGTGGATTACCAATGTGACCACAACCGTTGTTGATTTTGAATCGAATTTTTTCCCTTAGTGCAGTTTTTATTAAAAATTATTATTTTTATTGACAAAAATTGAAAGTGCTGACATTTTTTAAAAATTTCTCCTAAAAGCATTATAAATGCTTTTTTAAGTTACACAGTGCAACACGAAAAAATATATACCATATACGGACACCACTACGTGATAAAAGACCAAAAAAAAAAAGACCCGTTCGGAATTTTGATTTACTCTCTGATGCAAAGTTGTAGCTCTTGTCATAAAGAACAATAATTGTGAACATATAAAATCAAAAAAACTTCATCTTCATCAGATCAAAATCACAAAAAATTTTAAAAAATTAGATTTTTTACCTTTTTTCCCGTTTTGGATCTACAACTTAAGAAAGTGCGATTTGCAAGTCCAGGGCCATCAACATTATAAACATAATAAGAATATTTCTTTTTATTATTTTTGTAATAGATAGCATAGTATCTCAATGTTGAAGTAAAGAAAGAACAAATGACATTATAAAATTTGCGGGAAAATTCGAACGGTTTGCAAGATATGAGCCTGAGAAAATGATCTCTTTTTTGCAAAAATGACACTGAGGCCACAAATCTTTGGGGGCCCATAAAAAAAGAGACGGGTCTTTTTTCATCTTTTATCACGTAGTGGTTTCCATATATGGTTATATTTCTATGACTTAAAAAATTACACACAGTGAAATTTTCGGGAAATTTTTCATTACCTAAACGGTGTTAAGAATCATTCCTAGGAAGTTCATATGTTCTAGAAAGTTGTTTATTGAGATCTTAGTTACTTTTTTGTAGTTGATTGTTTCCTTGAGTTTGAACGGTTTGCTACCTATGTTCCTGAACAAGGGAAAAAGGTTAAAAAAGCGAATTTATAAGTTTTTATGCGACTTTGATCTTGAAGATAAAGTTTTTTATTTTTATACCCTTCACCACAGGTGTAAAGGGTATATATAAGTTTGTCATTCCGTTTGTAATTTCCACAATTTTCGTCGGAGAGCAAAAAAGTTTATATTTTCGGAATCCTTGTAAGAAGCGATGACGATTGGACCATGTCCGTCCGTCCGTCCGTCCGTCCGTGTGTCGGTTGAAATGGCGTTTATGAAGCCCACCGATAACTGACATATATAATATGTATGTCAAACGATCGGAAATGCTTTCGAGAATTTTGCTATTGGAATTCAGCAAGATAGGTTCATACAATGCGGAGATATGTTCAAAAAACCGGTTTTTTGAACCGGTTTTCCAGTTTCTGAAGCCTCTGTATACACTACGGACTTCGTTTTTACAAAGAATTTTCGGACATTTTTTTATGAATTTTTGTTCTGAAAAAATGAAATAAATCGGTTCAGTAATAACTGAGATATCGGACAAAACGCATTTTTTATTTTTTGAAGCCTTGGTTTAAGCTATAGATTTTTATTTTTATACAGATCGGTCACAAATATTTTTATAAAATTTCGGTTTTTTGAATCAGGAAGATCGGTTTATAAATGGTGGAGATATGCTTTAAAAACCGGTTTTTAGAACCGGTTTTTTAGTTTCTGAAGCCTCTGCATATACCAGGGACTTCGAATTTTTAAAGGGGGCTCGAAAATTATTTTCTGAATTTTTGTTCTGAAAAAATTAAATAAATCGGTTCAGTAATAACTGAGATATCGGGGAAAACGAATTTTTTATTTTTGAAGCCCTTGTTCAAGCTACAGATTTTTATTTTTATATAGATCAGTCATAAATATTTTTATAAAATTTCGGTTTTTTTAATAAACCAAATTCGTTCATAATCAACAGAGTTATGGCCCAAAAACAAATCTGTTAAGAATATAAATACACCAACAAACATGTATATTAAGCATTGTAATGACTATTAGTGACGTTTTTTGTTTTTTGTATAGACAAGTAGTTTAGTTATCAACAGCAGTAATATGATGAATAACAGTGTTGTTGTTGTTCTTTGTATATGCAGTCTGTACAAAAATAAATAGATATGGAATTGTAGTTGTTTATTTTTAAAAACTAAAACATATCTGTTAAGAATATACATAAATACATACACAAACATGTATATTAAGCATTGTAATGACCAGGGCAAGTTTTTCAAGCTTTTCGCTTGGAAAGTAAGCATTTGCATATTTAAAAAGAATTTCACAAAAAATGCTTATATTTTAAATCTTTGCATAAATTTGCATATAATGGATACAAAAGTTAGTTTTCTTAACAAAAACACAATTTTTTGGTGATTTTTTAGAGTTCAATCAAATGATTTCTAAAAAATTTTTGGTGAGCATTTTGAGTACATTGTAAATATTGTAAAGAAAAAAATTCGGAAGCGTCAAATATGATACTTAAAATTAAAATAGTTATATTTTTATAAACATCGAAATCTATTAGAGATTGAAAGTTAAAATATGCATATTTGTGCATATTTTCTACACATTAATATATAAGAATGCATAAATTCGTTGGTTTTTATATACATATTCATGCTATTTTTGCATATTTCTGTGCATATAACACCATTTTTTCGTGCTTTTTCAAGCGCATATTTAAAATTTTTTTGTGCATATTAAAACTTGCCCTGGTAATGACTATTAGTGACGTTTTTTGTTTTTTGTATAGACAAGTAGTTTAGTTAGCAACAGCAGTAATATAATGAATAACAGTGTTGTTGTTGTTCTTTGTGTATTCAGTCAGTTTGTACATACAAAAATAAATATATATGGAATTGTTGTTGTTTCTTTTTTAAAAGAAAAGCCTGTTATGATTGTTTTTTTTTCATATTCAAATTTTCGTAGTTTGAAAAAAATTTAGATTTAGAAAATATGCAAGCATACGTTAAGGCGAAAATTTTATTAATTGTCGGTAATATGGTAATATGATGTCGATAAGATGGTAAGATGGTAATATGGTAATATGGTGAAGGGTATCAAAGATTCGGCACAGTCGAATCTTTTTTCAATTTCATTATTTTATATGTTAATAATTTTGTTCTTTATGACAAGAGCTACAACTTTGCTTCAAAGAGTCAATAAAAATTCCGAATGGTTTGCAAGATATGAGCCTGAGAAAATTATCACTTTTTTTTGCAAAAATGACACGGAGGCCCAAATTCTTTGGGGGCCCATAAAGAAAATTGCATGACTTGGTTATATTTCCATGACTTAAAAAATCACACACAGTGTTATTAGTTTTAGTTTTTGTTTTTTAACAGCCCTAAATGTTAATTAACCCCCTGTTTTTATAAGACAAACGAACAATTTCAAATTTATTTGTTGTTTTCCATACATTTTGACGAGAGAAAATTTTCTTTCGTCTTATAAAAACAGGGAATAAATTGTATATTATTCCAAAAACTTTCAATTGTGTGTACTGGAGTATACTTGTGATAGTTTCATACGTACGACAACGAAATTTTGTATAAATAGTTTGAGGATCGATGTAAACTTGGAAACCAAAAATGGGCGTGGTCCACCCACTTTACCGCCTCCCATATAAAGTGAAACTCCAACAAATTGTGTTCAAATAGTTCAAGGACCAATGTAAACTCGGAAATAAAAAATAGTCGTCCGCCCACTTTACCGCCCTCCTTCCATATAACGTAAAATTTGAAAAAGTTGATGGTGGGTATATAGATTCGGCCGAGCCGAATATAAAATTTGCGCTTGTTGATATTTCGTTTTGTTTTTCCTAAATAAAAAGACTACAAAGTTTTCATCTGGTCTATGTAAGAGTACTGCAAGATCGTGTTCTATTTACATAAAAAGAATCTGTGTTGTTTAGTCTGTCTGTTTTTAAATTTCATTTTATTTCAATATAATGGGGTAGCGAAGCACACTGTGTTTATGCTATTAGAAATATTATTCAAAAATTTATAGTTATAAAATTATAACTTAATAAAATTTGAATTTATAATAAGTTTGGTTTATCTTAAGAAGAACGAAGTAGCGGGTATACTGCTCGTAATAATAAAAATACTTGGGCAAAATATAATTTACAAATAAGTAATTAAAGAAAAGTTCACTTAAATACCTAAAGTTGATGCCACCGTTTTAAATATTTACTTTAAAAGACTTTCTATTTAAAATAATTATAATTTTTTACTCTTTTTTCAAAATGCAGCTGTCGAAGCTCTTGTGTGGAGCTGTCGAAGCTGTCGAACAACACTACATAGCTTGAAGGTTTTAAATGATATTGATGCATAATTTTGTCTTTATTCGGTAACCAACTTTATTGCCAAAAATTAAATTTCAAAAATTTAATTAATCATCAATTTTGACTCCAACATGCGATGATTTAAATTTGTTCAATATTTTAATTTAAGCAAATTATTTTAAAAAAAATATCAGTGATCATAGGCATATCGTATTTTCTTCATTTAATGCAAATGTAAAACAGTTATCGTCTGTTCAATTTTTTAATTTTTTTTTTTTCATATAATATGAATGAAAATATAACCTATCAAAGACTCATATTTTGCAAAGCTAGTAACGACTATAATTTTGAGAAGAATACCTAATTTGCGATGGGACATATACACACATATATACATACATATTTATTTATTAAGTATACTTAAACAAATATTGCAGTAGTAATTAATTTTTAAACTAAATACTAAAATATGGTCAAACCCAAAAATATGTACATAGTTATGTTTGTAAATAAAAAGTTCATCAAATTACCTTTAAGTTTATTACGAAATTTGTATTTTTTCTTTTCTATACAAAATAACAATAACAAGTATGTTGGCGTTTTTTACTTTATCCAACTTAAGCTTTATTGGCGGCATTTTTCAAAAGCATGAATTTTCATATTACAATATATATTGGTTTTTGATGACAAAACAATGTCGTTATTGTTCTTTTCTTATTTTTTATTTTTCTTTTTCTTTTATTAATAATATTAGCAACATAAGTATGTATGCTTGTATGTATGTATGTACACTTTGGCATACAAATACATTTTATTGTTGCAAATATTTTGGGAATAAATATAACAATAGTATGTTACGTGTAGTATTTTGAGTCTTTCAATATGAAATAGTACTTTGTTACATACATACTATACTTAGGTTGTATGTCTGTCAGTCTATATGAATGTTTTTTGTGTTTTTATCTTGTTTTGCATATGTTTTGTTGTTTTTGTTATTGAGGCTGCTGATTTTTATTATTATTGTTGTTGTTCTTTTTGGCATGTAATTGTTTTTAAATAAATGACCATGATATAGCCTGAAACTAATTAATTTGCCATTTGTGTCCCATTAGTGTAATTGTCTGTCAATTATAATAAAACACACACACATGCTTACATATACTTTAAGTTCATATCATTCAAGACACACCAAACTAATCGTTATATAAACTAAATACAATAATGCAGTACAGTATGTATAAACACAACTATAACAATAAAGTTGATGTAAAGGACAGTGACGTCGATAAATAGTTCGTCTAAACAATTTATAGCAAAACTTTATTTATTTATTTATGTATGTAAATTATTAGATGTTTAATAAACAGTTAATAGCAACAATTGGTTAGTTAGTGTTTATTATAGTTATTAACGACTTTATTAAACTCTATAGTATTTAATAAACTTTTTTTCATGCTCGTTTAAAAAATATTTAAATTTTTTAAGACCGTTTTAAAACTTTATTTTAAAACTTTAAATAGGTTTGTTAAACAAATTTCAAAAAAGGTTTAGGTCAATACCTTGTGTGCGATTTGAATTCTGCGGATTTATTTTTTTTTTTTTTTTTAACTGATGTTCAAACTAAACCAAGTTGTTATGTAATAAGGTGTCGCCAAATGTATGCTAAAGTATCTAAAATATTTGGACAAGGATAACCTTTCAAATACGGAGATTAAAGTTCAAAATTAGAAAAAAAAAAAAAAATTAAATTTGTAAGGAAAACATAACATAATTAATGTTTTGTTGCAGCCTACTACACATATTAAAATGTTTAAAGAAACTGTACAAAGATATAAAAAATGTTTAATGCCTACCAAAAATTTAATATGTACAACTACTTAAATGCAAATTTGAATTCCATTATTCTTTAATCTGGACATATGGACAGACGTAATTATATCATCAATCAGGTTCATATGAACATGCAAAAATATAAAAGTTATTCACTATCAGGATCATATATTATTCTAATCTATATCTGAGTTATAAAAAATTACATATGAAATCTATTTTTGTTTAACATTAAACTACAATATTTTCAAGGGATGACGTAATTGTATAATTAACATAAAAAAAGACATTTTGACATACATAATTCACTATTATGATTATGACTCATCTTGATTATTCAATCAGTGAATAACTCCTTTTTATATGAATATTTCAATTAAAAAACAAATAAAAAAACACTAAAGATATATTTTATTTTAATTAGAAAGTATTTCTCATCACAAAGTCTTTTAAGGGGCATAAATAATAACAAACAATAGAAAAATTTTTTATACGTAATTTTAAAGTGACAATTTTGTAAACGTAGAAGCTTTTTCATATGTAGCATATTTGATACTGCACAGTGGGGCCAAGAGCAAAATAAGTGGTAATAAGTCTGGATTATTGAAGGAAAAATAATAGGAAAAATAGGCTACTTTTTATTTTGAAATTCCATGTGGACGAGGTGCCACACCCACTTACTAAATAATTATTAAAAGTAGTATATCTCTGAAATTGGTAATACTAGAGTCTTCAAATTTTGCACGAACAACTTTAACACCTATATGAACATTCTGGAAAAAAATAGGCTAACTAGCAATAGGGGGTGTGGCCTCCCATATAAATAAAATATTATATTATCATATCTGAGAAAATATAACAGTTAGAGTTCTAAAATTTTGTCGGAGACACTTTGGTATCAATATTAATATTTAAGATATGATCTGGGTTGGATGCAACGCCCACATTTTACGCCCACTTTTTAAAACTCAAACGGCTGCACCGATTTTCGCGAAATTTGACACACAGATAGTACCAATGCCGCTGGTCACTATAGGCTACGTATGAACTGGGTTCGACGCCACGCCCACCGATTTTCACGAATTTGATACACAGATACTACCAGTGCCGTTGGTTGTTATAGGCTATAAATGAACTGTGTTGGGTTCCACGCCCACATTTTACGCCCAAAAACTTTTCAATGGCTGCACCGATTTTCATGAAATTTGATACACAGATAGTACCGGTGCCGGTGGTTGCTATAGGCTATAAATGAACTGGGTTGATTGCCACGCCCACTTTTTAAAACTCTTAAACGGCTGCACCGATTTTTGGCACACAAATAGTACCAGTGCCGGAGGTGGTTAAAGGCTATGTAAGATCTCGATTGGATGCCACGCCCATAATTTACGCCCACTTTTTTAAAACTCTTAGACGTTAGTAAATGTTTGATATTCCCTATTAAGGGGTAGCGAAGCACACCGGGTTACGCTCGTATACCATAAAAATTAAAAAAAAAAAATATGCATGAATTTCTTTAGTTTTTATTAAATAAAAACGAAAACCAACATTTATTTTATATATTTATTTATAGTTTGATTACAAGGTTTACATAGATAGACAGACGGACATCGTTAAATCGACTCTGGATGTGATTCTGACTCGAATGGTATACTTTAAGGTGGTGGTCTGATGGTTTTTTCCATCAGCACAAACGAATAATACCCCAACCACCTTTGGTGGTGTTGGGTATAAAGAGCATCCCACGTCAAAGGAGGTTTTAGGATAGCGTTTAAATAATTGTAGTTCAGAAGAAATGTATTTTTCTAATCTGAATGAAGAATAATTAAGATTGAATTTTTTGTTCAATATTTTTAACTCTTTTATTATTTTAAATAACAGCTTGCAATTTTAATTTAATTTTTTTTAGCAATAGTTTCGATTTTCTCAATACTCTTTTAATATTTCCATTTTTCAACTCAAGATTTTTATTAAAGTCCTTCCCCTACTTAATAACTTGTTTTAGAACTCAAATTAAGCATTTTTGACAAATACTAATCAATTTTTTTTAATCAAAATAACTCACATATTTTTCATTATAGTTTATTCTAATTATTTCTAACAAAATGGTCAATTATATAAATTTAAAAGTATGCAATTTAGAATTCAAAATTTTGCAGAAAAATATGATTTTTTTAATTTAGTTCCTAGTCAAAAAGCCTTTTTACAGAATTTAATTTAAAAATAATTTTAAAGTAAATAAGTCAAATTTTTCGCTATTAATTTATAACATTTATATAAAAGAATATATGTATGTAACTAAAAAAATCCCAAAAGTATTACAAATGGGTCACAGTTTCTTAAACTCAAACATGTTTCAAATTTTATTTAAAAGATTTTTAAAAGACTTGTAGGTCTTGGGATAAATTCGTAAGCAGGAAAAATATAGTCTATTAAACGATTTATCAAAGATACAAAACATTCCAATTATTTTTTTAATTGTATCTATTATTCAGTCTATTCAATTTCAAATTTTCTAATATTTTTATTAAAAGTAAAACAAATCATCGGCTCTCAATTACACTGGCCGACAAAAAAAATTTTCTTTGAGCTCCTTCAAAAAAAAAAAAAAGATTGTAGACTAGATGGAATTCCGCATGCTAAACTCGAATCTGCTTTCAGTTATTTTCCATCAGGTCGGGATTTTTTTTATGGGCGTGTCTAATATTGTGCCCTAAATATGCCGATTACTCGAGTATATTTCACTATTACTTGAGAATGGTATGCACGATTTATATAAATGATATACCTCGATATGTATAATAAAATTGGCTTTAAATCTCTACTATAAAATTTTTTCCGCTCAATAGTTCAGGAGATATTTCGAAAAAAGTGTCCGAAAATTCAAAATTTCTTTTTACTTAACCCCTAATAAATTGTTTCTTAAAGTGAAAACATCAAAAATATTTAAGTTTATCACCTTTATCTCAAAGCCGGCAAAACTACGAGTAAATAATGCCACATATTATAAAAATTGATGCTCAAATCTTGATTGGATTCACAGTTAAGTTTGGATACCCATGCATAACTATAGCTAAGTGGAAATAATCTAGTGGGGAAAAAAAAAAAAAAAAATTCCGTCTTAAAAAACAAAAAAAAAAAAAAAAAAAATAGGTAGATTAGATGGAATTCAACGTGTTAAATAGGAATCAGCTTTTACTTTTCTTCTATCACGTATTGATTTTATTTATGGGCATGACTACTATGATCCCGCCTTTAGGCAATCACACTTGTATATCTCGAGAACAGTTTGTTCAATTAAGATAAATTGAACTTTAATATATAGCGACCTAAATTGTCTTTGAGTTGAATTTATATAATTTTTTGTCCAGTTAATATTTCCGTAGTTATTTGGTAATTAGTACCGAAAATTTTAAAATTTATTTCTTTGAAAAGTGGTGAAAATTTTGATCCATAACTCTGAAATTCTTGAGCGAATGAAAAATATTGTTGACATACCTTGAAGATGCATCTTTTGATGTATCACTTATCAAAATCGTGTAAAGGGTTCTTGAGTTATAGCCTAAGTTTGACAAACCATTCTCGAATTTTGTAGTGTGACCGCTGAATAAGGTGATGATATTAGTCATGCACATAAGAAAAAATCAGTACCCGATAGAAAAAAAGTGAATGCAGATTCTTGTTTAACTCGTCAGAATCCGCCTAGTCCACCTATTTTTGTTTCAAGAAAAATAAAAAATAAAAAAATGTTTGGCCACCACTGTATTTCTACCTAATTGTATGTAACATGGGTATTTTTACTTAATTGTGAATAAAATTTAGATTTCTGCATCAATTTTGAAGATACATTTTATACGCAGCATTACCAGCTTTAAGATAAAAATGATAAACTCTAATATTTTAGTTGTTTTCATTTATTAAACGAAATTTTAGTAACAAAAAAATCTAAAATTTAGCATAAAAATGATTTTTTTCGGACACTTATTTTAAAATAACTCCGAAACTATTGAGCACAAAAAAAATTTAAGTTTGAAGATATTTTTAGTCCGCATCTTTTGGTGCATCACTTGTGTCAATCGTACGCACTGTTCTTGAGTTATGAGGAAATATACTAGAGTAATGACACGCCCATAAAAAAATGCAGACCTGATGGAAAAAAAACTGAAAGCAGATTCGGGTTTAGCACATCAAGTCCAACTATTCGTCTATGGGGAGGATTTTTTTGTTGACCAGTGTTATTTATCTTATTGCATCTATTAATAAATTAATCAAATATAAATAGAAATACGTGATAATTTGAATAATAGAATTAATTAATTTCATATTAATAAAATAATTGAATATTTATTATTCGTAATTGAAATAGAATTTTAGATTTTTCTGTGTCAAACTTGAATTTAATTTGTTAGAATACTTTGATTTTGAGTATTTTATTTAATTATTAAAATATTTAAAATTATTTTAAAATTCTGATTAATATTATTTATTGAAATTTTTCTAAAAAAATTGTCTGTGTAATAATAACGTTCTACCATTCAAAATTTTTTCCGAATAATAAATAATAAAATTAATATTTTATTAACAACAATTTGCTAATTTCTAAAAATTTTAAACATAATTTTTAAATAAATTTTAATGATTCTGTTTGGCCACAATATATTTATTTTACGACCACACTGGGTCACATTTTTATACATACAGAAAATATATTCAGAAAACAATTTCACCATAAAAAGTGTGTTAACAATTTTTTAAAACAATTTCTTATTAAATTTAACATTTTTAACACTTAACTTATAATCCCCATTTAGCTATTAAGTAGCACAACAAATTTATAGGTTATAATTATATATTACAAAATACAATGAAGAAAAAAAGTAAATAAAATCTCACACTTATTTTATAGCCAAGTGTTTTAATTGTCTGGCTGCCCATTAAACCTCTAATAAATTATCAACTTTTGTCACTGTTTTCTATTTTCTAAGTTTAATAAAAGTATAAAATAGCAATTGTATTTAATTTATAATTTATAAAAATTGTTTAAAAAACACATTAACTCAACACCATGAGATGTGACCAGTAAACATGTTTAATGTATTCATAAGCATATCTATTCACTTCACATGTAAGTAATATGTTTTTCCTGATTTAAATATGAAATAATAATAATTTAAGGCGCCTTGCTGTTAAGCAAAAAATAAAAAAGAAAAATATACGTTTGTATGTAAGTGTATGGCAACAAATCTAAATTAAAATTCTTATTGAATAATTTGTGTAAATAGCGGCTATTAAACCCTGAAGAAAATAGTGATAAGGAAACAATTAAATAAGATAAAACTAAATCTTAAAAGAATTTTATTTCTGCTTTATAAATTTTTTGAATTTATTAATTTTAATTTGCTACCCTATTCATATCATTTGTGTTGAAATAAAAATCGTTAACTTAACTGTTTTATATTAATATTGTATATTATTAGATCATGATTATAATGATTTTGCCATAAACAAAACGAAACTAACTACTGCATAATTATTAGCATTTTCTTATTTAAATTAGCTTTTTTATAATTTTTTGTTATTTTTGTTGCTATTTTGGGGGTGTGCCGTAAAAATGTCGATCAACATGTCAACAACATTTTATTTTTTATTTTACTATTAATACATATTTGCATACACACATAAATACGTATATAATATGCATTTATTTATTTTATGTATGAATATGTATTTAAAATGTTCAATGTAATTCATATATTCAATATTCTATTAAGCACATAAATACTTTGTTATCATTGGATATTAAATTAAAAAACTACAAGTGTATTTAAGTTAAAACAGCAATGTATATCAAATAAAAAAGTTATGATTATTTTTCTTTTAATAAAATTTAAAATGGAGCATGAAATTGTTTTGATAATTAAGATATTTAAAAAAGGAGTATCCCACATGCCAAAAACATATAGACAAGTAGTTAAAGTTAATTTAAATAAATTAACATTTTTTAATTACTTTGTTAATGTCTGAATTATTTTAGATATTTAGACAGGCGTATAGAGTGTTTAAAGAAAACAAAAGACTTAAACAAGAAACTTACATAATAATTTTTTTAGATTTCCATTATACGGTTGTAATTTATCTATATAATTAAGAGGCAAAAATATATTTCCTCTAATTCTTTTTACACTCATAGTAATGAAAAATACACCATTGGAAAGGTATTTTCCCCATAGATGTGCAAACGTTAATGCAAAACTCATAAAATTCGATAAGCCAAACGTGACCAGAGGGTTTTTGTCAAAAAGCGGAATCCGAACACTTATTACCCACATCCCATATAACGTAAAATTTGAAAAAGTTGATGGTGGGTATATAGATTCGGTCGAGCCGAATATAACATTCGCACTCGATATATCTTAATTATCAGCTGTTCTCTGGTAATCACTTGATTCACAACCCAATTGAGAAGTTACTAATTGAGAACGATCCATTAATATTTTGAAACATCGAAATAAGTAAATAACAATATGTTTTCTAAATATTTTCAGTTAAATTTCAAGATTAAATTCAAATACGGATTGATAAAAAAACTTGATACTTTTAGAATTTGATAGCAATAGTTTTTCCTAAATAATTCTTAAACCCGTTACCAATAAAACCAATAATTATTTTTAATAGAGTTGAAATAAAACTTGTAATAAAGTTATAACCGAAATAACACGAAATATCGATAACGCTAAATACTGTTATCGAAATAGCTAAAAATACCGTTACCTATAAAAATAAAAAACAATTAAAGTTTTAAACCTATTTCTGGAAAAAAAATATACACTTTTTTGGTCAAAACATTTCAAAAAGATGTTTTGACATGAGATTTTTAATTCAATGCTTGAGAACTGAAGATATAATATTAATAAATTTTTAAATATTTTAACAAGTTTAATAATGCATATCTTCCTACATCGAAGTCATCAAAAAATACACACAATGTACCTTTAAGATTAGTCAGTAGAGAAGGTGATCAACGTAGCGAAATATTTAAAACTTTTAATTATCAAAAACGATTTGTAAAAAATACAAATACTGATAAGTATATTTTAGAAAACATAAATTAATTATGTTAAAATAAACGTAATCATTCAAAGCTTTCTAGGGGGGAATATAGTAAAACGAAACCGAGAAATATACAGTCGGCCATGCTCGACAATCTGAGATCCTACACAAATACGTTTAGCACTAAAAATATTTCTGAAAATTTCGGAAATGGACTTAATATCGGACCTATAGCAATTTATGGACCGATCCTTTTGAAATTAGTTAATATGATTTCTGCTCATATTAAACATATTTGTGTCAAATATTTATTACCATGATAAACTGATATTCGAAAGTGGCCTTATATAGGATAGGATAATTGTAGACTGAATTTACTGAAATTTTACACACCGATAGTGACATAAATAATGCATTTGTTAGCGTTAGAACCCTATTCTAAGGAGTATTTGCATGGGAGCGACGTGAAATAATGGATGCATCATGAACAATTTGAATAGCGTATGCCAAAATAGACAAACTTCATTAAATTATCTTTAAAATTGCGATTTGCAGTTTGTGCACAAGGTTTACATGAACATACAACCGGCCAGCCAGACGGACGGACATCGTTAAATCAACTCAGAAAGCGATTCTGAATCGACTGGTATACCTTAAGGTGGGTGTTGGGATATTGTTACTTTGCGTTACAAACATCAGCACAAATACATAATACCTAACGTGACCAGAGGGTTTTTGTTAAAAAGCGGGACCCGAACGACTAAAAAGCGGGATTCTTAAAAAAATTTTATGTAAAAAGCGGGATTTTGAACAGTTTTGTAAAAAAAGAGGGATCTTATTTTTATGTCTCAATTAAAAATCTAGATCAGCTATTCTCTCGCAAGCACTTTGTTCACGACACAATTAGGGCATTAAAAATTGAGAACGACCCATACAAATTTGGGAACATCGAAATACAAACTGAAACATTAAAAATTATAATTTTAACGTGTTTCTCTAAATATTTTCAAAATATTCCTAGTTAAATTTCAAGATTGAACTCAAATACAGATTGATAAAAAAACGAGAAAAAAAGGTATAGTCGGTCAAGACCGACCATATAATACCCTACACCATTATGTATGACCATAAAAATTCGGGGAGGAGACCTATATTAGATCAACACTTTTACTAAATGTAAAATAAAATATACAAATACAGAATAATACGTTGATACTAACATCTACTTGAAGTGGGTTTATATGGGAGCTATGGTAAATTATGGACCGATTTTAATAAAATTTGGCAATGTTGTTTCTACTTATATAAAACTTATTTGTGTCGAATATTAACTTGATACTAACATTAGTATGGGATTTATGCACGTTAAAGTGATTTTCGGAACAGGGGTTTATATGGGAGCTATGGTTAATCGTGGACCGATCTTCATAAAATTCGGTACAAAGATTGATACTTATACAAAACTTCTTTGTACCGAGTTTCATTAAAATATTCTTATTTCTAAGGCATTTTTTAGTGTTGAAACTTAATTCCGGGGGGACATTTGTATGGGGGGTAGGTGAAGTAATGGACCGATCATAACCAATTTCAATAGGCTTCGTCCTTGTGTCATAAAAGTCACACCTGCCAAATTTCATTCAATTATCTTCAAAATTGCGACCTGTACTTTGTGCACTAGGTTTACATGGACAGCCAGCCGTCCAGCCAGCCGTCCAGCCAGACGGACGGACGGACATCGTTAGATCGATTTAAAAAGTGATTCTGAGTCGATTGGTATACTTTAAGGTGGGTGTTGGATAACGTTTTCTATGCTTTACAAACATCAGCACAAACGCATAATACCCCAACCACCTATGGTGGTGTAGGGTATAAACATGGTACTTTTTGAATTTGATAGCAATAAATTTTGTTAAATAATTCTTAGACTCGCTAACAATAAAACCGAAGTGTAATTGAAAATATAGTTACTACTAAAATATATAACCAATAACGCTAAAATACCGTTAGCCTTATTTTTGGGTTTAAAAAATATTATTATTTTTAATAAAGTTTAAATAAAACTGGTAATAAAGTTATGGCTACCCCAGCTCGTCATTATATTTTTCTGCAAATTATATTTTATGGTTCTGAACCGATATTTCGAAATTTATGAAACAATTTATGAATACCATTACCAAAATAACTCGAAATATTGATAACGCTAAATATCGTTACCGAAATAACTAAAAATACCATTATCTCTAAAAAATCGTTATTAAAATATTCCAATATACTGTTACCTTTTCACCTTTTTCAAAGTTCATGTCAAAACATCTTTTTGAAATGGGACATTTTGGTAAATAAAATTGGTTTAAAAAATTATTTAAAAGTCCTTACCCAAATTTACACAAATGTTCTCACGAAATGAGTTTTTAAAATCTACAAATCCCTTTGAAAGAACAAAATTTATTCCAAAAATGTATTTATATTTTATTCTAACGTTCTTAAAATAAAGTTTTAAACCTATTTCTGGAAGAAAATTTTATACTTTTTTTTGTCAAAATATGTATATCAGACTTGAGATTTTTCATTCACTGGTAGAGAATAAAAGAAATGTTAAAAAATTTGTAATTTTGGGAGGTTTTCCTACATCGAAGTCATCAAAAAAATACACACAAAGTACATTTAAAATTGGTCAGTAGAGAAGATGATCAGCGTAATAAAATATTTAAAGCTTAATTATCAAAAACGACTTCTATTAATATTGGTATGAATGTTATAGAAAATGTAAATAAGAAAATCGAATAAGTAATTGTTAGAGATAGAAAAGCGGGATTTCTTAATAAAAAGCGGGAAATATATTTTTGGCGGGATCGAAGTTTAAAAAGCGGGATAATCCCGCCAAAAGCGGGATGTCTGGTCACGTTAATAATACCCCAAACACCTTTGGTGGTGTAGGGTATAAAAATAAAACAAAAACAACCCAGTTTCTATATATCTCTTAATAAGAAATGATGCGTTTTAAACAAAATACAAAAATTCAGTATTGAGTTAAAATCGAAAATAATTAAAAAGTAAATAAATTAGGAAGCATGGACATTCGAATTATTTAAAAACATTAATATAAAATTATTCACAAAGAAGAAGTCGAGCTGCATAATTGACTACACCAAATTCTAACTGTTTTAGTTGAGCTTTAAAATCAATTTTAAGTTATTTTTCGTTCCTTTTTCCTCTATTTGCTATATTCTACTAAATTACTTTTTAGTGGAGAACATAGAATTTCGATTAAGGATCGATTTATAGTTTTTTCATATAAAAAGAGATTTTTGGTAGGAAATATGAATGATTGCAGATTATCGACATTTTGACTTTAGTTTAGTTTTTAATCATATGATGAAATGTAAATTGTAGCTTTGTTTACGTTCTTAACTCAAATCAAAATACATATTTTTTTCTTTTCAGGTACTAATTACATTTCCTACTTAAAGTAATTTAAAAATTTACACAATTTCTAGCCTTAAAATCAAGTTACAAATCTTTCTTTGTCATTTATTTTTTAAGTAACAATTATCATTTTACATTCATCTGAAGATTTATTTAGTTTTCTACGATGTTTTCCTATGAAATAAACTATTTTGGTACAAGAGTGTCGAAAAATTGCTGCCGTTTGTAATTGTTGTAAACTGACAATTAATTAATTCATTGTAATTTTTCACTGTTGACAATGCCACAACATACCAAACATTTTACAATGCAAGTTTAAAGAGATACGCCAGACAACATGCATGCCACTGCAAACAGCAACAAATACAGGCAACAACCACTTTTAAAGCCTTTGGCTAAATGGTCGTTCGTCCGCAAAATAAAATAAGCAACATCCAAGTTTAACTTAAAGTTTGTGTTACTTTGGTGAATTTATCGCTTTTATAGCATAAAGAATTGAATGAATGCTACAAGTATTACACTTTAAGCTGCTGTAACTTACAACAAAGACTTATATAAAAAAAAAAAAACTAAACAGATTGTAAAGTTTAATATCTTGTAGTGGCAGTGGCAACAAACTGTGGCAATTGAGGCATTTAAGGCAACTGTTTAATTGCGGTACCATATTAGTTTAAAGACGTAATAGGTACCTTAAAGTAAAATGGGGTGATAAACGTTGGGGGCATAATGAAACCAAAAAAATAAAAGACTCCAAAAATTATCTAAACAAAAGCCTTAGTTACAGATTGTTTGTTAACTTGTCAAAAGATTTTGTGGTTGTTGTTTGGTGGTTTAAAACAAAATCACATCTATTGTTATTTTAACAATAGTCCACTAATAAACAAAATACGGCAAGTGCTGAGTTTGGTTTAAGACAAATTTCTTTTGTTGTTTTTTTTTTTTTTTGCTTAATATGGTTTCAGATAGTGTGTTTCTTTTTTTTCCATAAAGCTTAATTTAATTTTAATCATTGGTTTTAAATCTTAATTCATGCTAAGCAAGCAGTTAATCATTTACTTATGGGATTTAAATTTAACTGCAAAATTAAAAAAGAAAAACAAATGTTTGAATGACAGATAGACAGACAGATGGACGGACGGGTTTGGTTTTATAGTTGGTTTGAAATATGTATGCGTTTTCGTGTAATTTAAATGTAAATCTTGGTAACGATGAAAAATTGTTAACATTCATCAAAACAAATCACAAAATCGTAAAACATTCATGTTTAAACACGCACATTTGATTGTTTATTTTATTACTAACACAATACAGTGGGGATGATTGTTAAAAATAATGATAATAATAATAAAATACAAATTATACAATGCAAAGTGGCTCAAAGCACCTAAAAAGAAAAAGAAATCAAAATTTCAAAAATTAAAAAATAAAGAAAAAAAAAAAAAAAAAATAATAAATTACGAAAAATCACTACATCCAATGCTTTCATATCCATGGTAGGAAAATTAATACATTACATGACAAAATTTGTGGACAAAATTATCCATCTTCAGTATAAAAATGGTTCTAACTTTGACCTGATAGAATTATGGTATGGAGTAAAAGGTTCCTCTGGTGTTGAAATACACCCCGTCTTTACAAAATCAAAGTTTTTCTGAATAGAAAAACTGTTTACTTTAATTTCTCATGCATAAATTTACCCAAATCCTCAAAATCTCCACAAAATTTTAGGGAATTTTTCATATGAAATACAACTCAAATTGGTATAGGAATTTTTTGGTCGATTTACATTTGCTTAATTTTCTGGCAGCCTAAATTAATATCCGCTTCAGAGTTACGTAAGATCTGCACATTTTTTTCGGAATTAATCGTACAAATGTTTAACAATGAAGTTAAAAAAAGATTCGGCTGTGCCGCCTGTCCGTCCATGTAATCAAAATACAGGCAGCAATTTTGAACATAAATTAATGAACTTTTCTTATAGTCTAAGGAAGAATCGTGTATAAAATGATTATCATCGGTCCTTTATTTCACCTAGCCTCTATACAAATATTCTCCCGGAAAAAGGGTTCAACGATTATAAATCCTATATTTTTTGCATATGTAAGTTTAAATCTGTTTGCCGAATTTCATGAAGATAGGTCCATAATTAACCATAGTATTGGTCCACAATTCCACAGGTCTAGAAAAAAGACCCCTTTCAGAATTGTGATGCATACAATGGTGTACGATGTTGTCGGCTTGACCGACTATATCTTTTTTTCTCGTTCTTAATGGGTTAATAGTTATTTCCAAAAATAAATATGTTTAATAAATTTATTGATTTTTCTTTACAAATTGTAGTCATTTGGTAGGAATATTAACTCATACAAAAAAATCATTTAACCGGTTTTTTCCAAATTTAAAAAAGTGCAACCAACCGGTTTTTGCAAAATATCAGCTATTCGAACTATTCGAAATCCGGTTTTTCCAAAAAGTCAAGTAATCGATCACCCTAGTATATGCAGATGCTCTAGAAACTAGAAAACTGGTTCTAAAAACCGGGTTTTTAAGCATATCTCTGCTATGTATGAACCGATCTTATTGAATTTCAATCGCAAAATTCTCGAAAGAATTTCCGATCGTTTGATATATATATATAATATATGCCAGTTATTGGTGGTCTTCATAAACCCCATTTCAACCGACACACAGATGGACGAACATGGTTCTGTCGTCATCATTTCTTACAAGGATCCCGAAAATATCAACTTTTTTGCTCTCCGACGAAAATTGTGGAAATTACAAATGAAATGACAAACTTATATATACCCTTTACACCTGTGGTGAAGGGAATAAAAATAATAATAATAATACTGCGGAATAAATTATGGATACTGGGGTCTACTCAAGATAGTAGACCCCAGTATGTAAAATGTTTGTAAAAATTTTGGTCCATACGAGAAAATTTTATTAGATCATGGAAAAAATTAACAAAATATATTTTGAAAATAAAGTGACTTTAAAAAAATTTTAAAAACAAAAAAAAAAAAAAAATTAACTAAAAGTCCTCGGGGAAACCAAAATCAAAGAAAGAAGAAAAAAAATATGAATTTTTTGACATCAATTTCGAGAAACTAATCGACAATTTTTTTTTACCTAAATGTTAAAGTAAAGACCATAGTATAATAAAGTATACTCGTAAGACCAGCTGTTTTACAATTTTTTCATTGGCAAACCTCGCGGTACTGTCAAATTGTTTTTGTATTCATATGTAAAATTTTTTTCGATTTTTTTGCTCTTGCTCTCCTACATTCTCTCATTTTTCCGTTCAAAGCATTTTGACATTGTGGGCAGTAGTTTTACACTAACAAAATACAAGCAATTGTTGTTTTTGTAGATGTGCGAGTACTTTATTATTTTACTATGGTAAAGACATTAAAAATTTTGCGTATACTTAATATTACCTATTGTAAATTAGTCTCCTGCGCAAGATGATTTGAAAAGCAAACACACTTGAATTTCAAGTGTGTGTTTCATAGCCAACATGTGCAAAAACAACAATAAATACTGTTCGTACTGTTCGCTGCCCGAAGCAAAGCAAGTGTGTACTGTGTATGAGCGACTGCAAATCCGTGCGTTCAAATCATTTATCGTAAACAAGTGGTGCAAGTAGTGTGGCAAAAAAAAGCAAATCATACAAGACGTTGAGAAATGATTTAAAGATTTCAAGTGGGCTTAATGATTTGTTTGTTTTTTGTAATACGTAGTTGCTGTGTGTGGCAAAAAATCTTCATAATGTGTAAAAAGTGGTTGTTTATAAATATTCTTGCATACACACACATATATACAGTATGTCTATATTTTATTGTTGGTTCTTCTTTTCTAAATAAATGTAAAAGGGTGAATTCATAAAGTTATTAAAAAATACTCTTTATTAAGAGTTAAAAAAGTAAAAAAATTAAAGCTGACATTTGAAACAATACTTTTAAACGACTGTTTTACTTACGAAATTACTTTATACAGTCATGAACGCACACACACACATATAATTTTAATAAAAAAGAAAACACAATTTTTTTCCTTATTGAAGCAAACAAGTGGTCAAAAGGCTTGTATTTTTTTATACAAGCCTTTGAGAGGCTTGTTTGGTCGCTATCATAGCACACTCATGATTTGTTCATAAAGTTGAAGCACACACGCAGTATTTGTATGGTTTTAAGTGCCTGCAGAACAGTATTTATTACTCCGCACACACACTGATAACAACACTTGAAAAATATCAAGTGGCTTGTACAGCCTTATAAGACACAGTTTGCAGGGCTCTATTGTAAGTGCGATAAATATTACGTATACGTGCCCAATAGAGTGTCCTGAGAATAGCGTGTTTCGAGATTTCGATGTACGTACACCCCTCAAACGATGCGTAAAGTTTAGCTGAATATGAGAAAAATATTTAAAAAATTTTTAAAATTGGTCTTCAGTTCCCTGCCAGCGGTTTTAAAATCATGGGTCCCATACATTTTGGTCAAAAAAAAGTTTAGATTTTTTAATCGAAATGGATATCAAAAAATTCGTAATTTTATGCTGGTAATGGAAAAAATATTTAAAAAATTTTTCCAATGGGATTTTCGTTCCCTAGAAGACTTTTTAAGGTATTTTGATGAACAATTAAAAAAAAAAAAATCTGAAAAACTACATATTAAGGAGTGAGATCGAAAAAATCTTAACACACATTTTGCCTCATAACTTTTTTCGGAATCAATATTCAAAATTTTTTTGATCTAGTTATCATGGAAAAATACTTCAGTTATTATTTTTAATAACAACCATGTTAATTTGTCCTTATTTTCATCAAAATAAGTGACGAAAAAGATTTACGTCCTACAAGTTATTAAAAAATTTCAAAAAATCCAAATAGGTCTTACAAATAATTGACCACAGAATTAAATGTCGTCCGTAAAACCGTTTCTAATGTTATTAAACAGTATCAGGAGAATTTGACTATTGATGTGAAACCTAGTTCGGTAAGAAAAAAGGACCACATGATATTGGGAAGGCCAGAAAATTGAAGGCATATTGAAAAGAACTCCAAACACATCTGGTAGAAAATCAGCTCAGTTTTCTCAGTGCTTCGACTATTTGGTGCGAAAATTTAAAGCTAATGGGAAAGTATGGGAAACATATAAAGTTCAAAAAATTCCAAACTGGAATTCTGCTAAAAAAAAAAAAAAAAAATACAAGCCAAAAATAGGACTCGGAATTTAAAACCAAATTCCATACAAAAATACTCAAGCTGTATAATTGACGAAGAAACGTAGGTGCTGGCAGAATCTTCGCAGCCTTGTGTCTCCAAAATTTTTATTGCTAATGCTCGAAGCAATGTTGAAGATAAGTTTAAGACCCAAAAGCAGCAAAAATTTCTTACAAAATTCATGGTATGACAAGCTTTTTGCAGTTGCGGCAAAACAGGAAAGTCATTTGATATATTCGGATCTATAAATATCAAATAGCTTAGACCAGTGGAGAGATATTGAGCTCTTGTGAAAAGAGCACAAAAAAGGTGTCCCAAAATACCGAAGATTTTAACAGATTTTAACACACTGTTCTAAAAAAGTGACTGAAGCAACTATCAAATCTCCAAAGAAAGGATTTTCAAAAATGGTCCACAATTTTATAACTAGTGGTTAGAACCATAAAAATTATATATTTCTGTGATCTGTGCTAAATTATCAAATGATTAAAAAAATAATGAAAACTCTAAGATCAACCGTTTCCAAGTTATTGAATATTATGTATGTTAAGAATTTTTCGATCTCACTCCTTATCAACAGTTCTTACTACAATGCAATTTTTTAAAACTTTAGCCTTAAAAGGAACAAAATTATAAAATTCTTATCTACTTATTTAAGAAAAATATTGAAATTTCTTTCTTGCATGATGTACTAAAGTGACGGTTTATGGACCAAAATTTTTCCGAACATTTTTTAAAATATTTTTTCTAGAATTGGCTTAAAATTACGAATTTTTTGATGCCCATTTCAAGACTATATTCAATACTATTTTTTTGACGAAATGTTCTAGACCCGTGACATTCAATCGCTGGTAGGGAACTGAAGATCAATTTAAAAATTTTTTTTAATATTTTTCCCATATTCAGCTAATTTTTACGCATCGTTTGAGGGGTGTTTCTACAAAATTTTTGTCTACGGGACACTCTAGTGCCCAATTTGAATGAAATTCTATACCCAACATCAAAAAATTATGGGGGGTATATTGAGTTTGTCATTCCATGTATGACACGTCGAAATAATTATCTAAGACCTCATAAAGTATTTATTCTGGTTGTTCGTGAAAATCTCAGGCGATCTAACGATGTCTGTCCGTCCGTCTGTCTGTCCCTCTTTTTGGTTAAAATTTTGTTTTATATAAGGTTTCCTTGGTATTGAAAATGAGCAAAATCGGTTTATAAACGAAAAAGTTGTGACCAAAATACTTGAAAAACAAGGTGGAGAGAAAATAAGGTATCGAAAACAAGGAAACGATTTTCCCAGTTCAAATTATAATTTAGTTCATTCTAAGATACCATTTCTTAAAACAAATATAAAATGGGATTCATTTAAATAATAAAAATGAAATACTTAATCAAAGAATGACAATTCGAATACTAAGTACAAATTGTACTGAAGTCAAGTAATTGATCCTTGAAATTAAGTCTAATTTGACTGGAATTAAAAAGAAAAATTATATTTATCTATGAGAGATAGAGTTGCCAAAACTTTGAGGTTATGTTCCACCAGATTTTGTTTGAAACCCAGCGAGAAACAGCATACACTTTAAATAAAATCGCTAAAATATTTCTAATTAAAGTAACTAATAAATTGTTTTCATTTTTTTTTTTTTTTTTTTTTGAAAACTCATTTCAGATGTTATAATCAAATTGAAAATCTTTTTTGGGATGCAGTAGTTGCTCTGTAGAGTAGTCAATACAATCTATTATTTTATTTAGATTTTAATTCTTTCAACATTTTCTCTCCATATTGCAATATTCAAATATTGTATATTTGGATTCGAAAACAAAATTATTGGAAATTATAGTTTAAATACTTTGAATTTAGAAAACACTTTCTTTTGACTCCAATTACACAACAAACCTCCAGTATTTGACTGATTCTTTTCATATAATAAAGTTGAAGTGATTTTAAATTGTCAAAAAAATATTGAAAAACAGTTGGAACTTTTGAGTTTTTGGTAACTAGATTCTAAATTAGTTTGTTGTAGAAGTAAAAAAAAATGTCTATGAATTTTCTTCTTTCTGTTTAAAATCCATGTATTTCCTATAAATAAAAAAAGTCGCTATAAACAGCCAGCTAGAAAAATATTGCAGTCAAAAGAACCACTTAGCGGTTTTTAGTGACAATTATCCGCTAAGAACAAAAACATATCGCCAAATCTAGCGGGAAAACCGCCGTTTTGGCAACACTGGTGAGAAAATATGAGTGGAATGAAATTTACACACTACGCTCTCTTACTCTCTATTTGTATATCGTTTGATTTCAAGTTTTGACATGGAGTGATTCCATGTCAAAACGGACAGCAATCGGACTTGACATTTCCGATAACTATGAAATCATTGTCGCATTGACCAAACGGTTAAAACTAGAAAGATGAAATATGGACTGTAGATTGGTTTCCTACCGAATAAATCCACTAAGACAGAATTTTTAGAAATTCGAATGTTTAAGGATTAAAAAAGGGTAAAATCGGTAACCTTATATCTCCTAAACTAATAAAGATACAAAAAAGTTTAATTATCGTAATTCATTTAAAAAATAATCGGATAGGTCTGGTACTTTTTTGAACTTTTGCTTTGGTTTTTACAGCGAGTAAAAACTGTAATTTGGTACTCTTTTTGGCAACCTATCTATCTTTTAATCCAGTAAGCATAGACATAAAATATTCATCAAATTAATACTTTATCGAAAATTGACGAACACAAGTTTGGTACTTTTTGAAAATTTAAAGGCAAAAAATCGTACCTGGTTTTGGTACTTTTTTCACAAAATGTTTTTTTTTTTTTCTTTTCACTGACACATACATATGAATATTTTTACATTAGATCATAGTACAATTTAGAAATTCATTGGAATACAATCTTTGCTAGATTTAAGGGGAATAAAAATTACCAGAAAAAGGGGATAAAATCGGGAAACTAAATCTCATTCAAATCTTTTACTCATCTTTTATTATATTTTATTATATTAAACGAAGAAACATCAACTTAAGTACATGTAGTCCTAAGGGAGTGAGAATATTTCAAATTTTAACGCACTCAACAAATTTCAGGTCCGATGCGGCAGGGGATAAAAATATCAGATTTTACTAATATTTCACACAGTACGTTTCATCAGCGCAAAGAACAATTCTAGGGGGAGTTAAGGTAAAAATGCGAAATTTGGTAAGTTATCGGAAAAGCCGAATAAAATGCTGATAAAATCTCAAAAGCACAAATTAACAATTAAATTTTAAAATCTAAAAATCTTTGCATTTGATGGCGCTGAGAAACTATTAATAATAAAAGAAGCAAACGAAAGATAATCCTACAGGACGATTGTCATGACTGTTGCTCCCTTTTAATTAGATTTTTTACTTAAAATCTTAAATGCCTTTTAATAAAACCCCTTTTCTCACAAAATATCCCACTGTGTCACCTTTTAAACAGTTTTTAAGTATAGTTATGCATATAAATCTTTTATCAAGTTTTTTTTACCCACTTTCATTTGTGCTTAAAACATTTTTTCATGGTTGCCAGTTAAACTTTGTATAAGGTGCTGATGAGTAAGCTAAAGGTAATTTTTTATTTCCATTCAGTTTTTTTTTGTTTATTTTTTTACAAAATTATAAAATAAATAAAAAAAACATATTAAACAATCAATTTTATACGATACACCTTTTGTGTTGCATGTGCAAATAAAATTAATTATACGCCACCATAATTTCTTACTTGTTTGTATGAGAGTGTGTAAAAATAAATGTAAAAGTAAATCTATAGTTTAAAATGAGTAATACACATAATTGAGGAGGGGAAAATATGGTGACTTTAAAATACTTTATATTAGAAATAAATTAATAAAAATTATGGTTATTAAAAAAAAAAACATTAAGTAAAGGAAGTCTTTTGAACTCCAAGACTTCTATTTTAATTGAATGATCTTTTTGAACAATTTCAATTAAAATTAAAGTTAATACGAGTAGGGGAATGGAGACAGAATTTTCTCCTTGTTTAACTAATTTTGATCTAATACTTTTAAACTAATTCACTCATGAACCAAACAACACTCTTAAACTTATAATCACCTATATATTTTGTGTAGTTTTCTCTCCCCACTACTGATTTCAATTTAAGTTTTAACTCATGATATATGACTTTAATGCATTTTTATGCTTGTTACCAAAAATACTGATAAGACTAAAACTAAATTATTTATGTTGTTTTTACTCGTTGTACTCGTAAATGTTCTGCGATCATGTACAAATGTTTTTACTTATAAATTTTATTTTAATCAAAGATTTCTTTTAAAGCCACTTTACAAAGTGATTTAAGATTTTCATTTTCAGTTCTCTTTTATATTGATTTAAACTTTGCAACATAAAGTATTTTATTATTTATTTACTTGAAGTGATTTATGTTTTAACACCAATTTGATGGAAATTCAATTTTATGCCAAACAAATATTGGATGTAAGAATTAAAAATGAAATGAAAATAAGCAAATAAATAACACTAGCCGACAAAAAAAATTTTTTCGTGCTCCTTTAAAAAAAATATGTGGACTAGATGGAATTCCGTATGTTAAACACGAATCTGCTTTCAGTTTTTTACCATCAGGTCGAGATTTTTTTATGTGTTTGCCTAATATTGCGCCCTAAATAAGCCTATTACTCGAGTATATTTCACTATAACTCGAGAACGGTATGCACGATTTATATAAATAATACACCAAATTGGCTTTAAGCCGTTCTATTATAAAATTTTTATCCGCTTAACAGTTTAGGAGACATTTCGAAATAAGTCTCCGAAAAAAAAAATGTTCATGCTAAATTTAAGATTTCTTTTTTTACTAAAACTACTTTTTAAAAGTGAAAATATCAAAAATGTTTCAGTTTTTCATCTTTATCTCAAAGCTGGTAAAACTACGAGTAAATAAAGCCACTTATCATAAAAATTGATGCACAAATCTTGATTGCATTCACAGTTAAGTTAGGATACCCATGCATACCTACAGTTAAGTGGAAATACACTAGTAAGCAAAAAAAATTTTTTTTTTCTTCTTAAATAAAAAAAAAAAAAAATAGGTGGATTAGATGGAATTTAAAGCGCTAAATAAGAAGCAGCTTTTACTTTTCTTCTATCACGTATTGGTTTTATTTATGGGCTTGACTACTATGACCCCGCCTTTAGGCAGTCACACTTGTATAACTCGAGAACGGTTTATCCTATTAAGATAAATTAAACTCCAATATATAGCGACTTAAATTGTCTTTAAGCTGAATTTACAAAACTTTTTGTTCAGTTAATATTTTCGTAGTTATTCGGTAATTAATAGTATTTTTCTTGAAAAATAGTGAAAATTTTTATCCATAACTCTGAAATTCTTGAGCACCTTGAAGACAATTTTCGTATGCATCTTTTGGTGTATCATTTATCGAAATCGAGTAAACCGTTCTTGAGTTATAGCCTAAATTTAACAAACCATTCTCGAATTTTATAGTGTGACCACTGATGATATTAGTCATGCCCATAAAAAAAAAATCAGTATGTGATAGAAAAAAGTGAATGCAGATTCTTGTTTAACTCATCAAAATCCACCTAATCTATATATTTTTGTTTCAAGAAAAAATATAAAAAAATTTTTTCTTTTGCCCACCACTGTATTTCTACTCAATTGTATGTAACATAGGTATTTTTACTTAACTGCGAATAAAATCAAGATTTGTGCATCAATTTTGAAGATACATGCTTTATTTTATTCGCAGCATTACCAGCTTTAAGATAAAGAAGATAAACTGAAACATTTTTGATGTTTTCTTTTATCAAAAGAAATTTTAGTAACAAAAAAAATCTAAAATTTAGCATGAAAAAGTTTTTTTTTTATTGACACATATTTCAAAATAACTCCGAAACTATTGAACACATAAAAAAATGAAGTTTGGGTGACTCGAAGATATTTTTAGTCCTCATCTTTTAGTGTACCACTTATGTCAATCGTACACACCGTTCTTGAATTATGAGGAAATATACTAGAGTAATGGCCTTACTATGGGCAAAATATTAGACACGCCAATAAAAAAAATCCAGACCTAATGGAAAAAAACTGAAAGCAGATTCGTATTTAGCACATCAAAATGCATCAAGTTCAACTATTCGTCTTTGGGGGAGGATTTTTTTGTCGATCAGTGTAATGAAATCAAATAAAATTTATGATTTACGGGAATAAATAATGGAGAAAAATAACTTTTAAAAAAGGATGATAAGTAAAGAAATAAATATGTGAAAAAATTTAAGAGATTTTCCAAAAAAAAAATGTTAATAAATTTATAAATCAAAAATGATTACATCCTTAATATTTTCATTAATATCAAGTAGATTTTTTTTTCTCTTTAAAAAAATGCGTTCACTATTTTGTTTTGTTGTATATTTGCACACGCAAATTAAATTGCTTTATTGTTAAAAAGAAAACAAAATGAATTCAATAATATTTAAGAACATACTTAAGGTGGGTCCATTGTCTGTCTGTCGATCTTTCTTTTTTTATTTTATTGTGTAAACATATCTTTTTTAACACTCACAGTCCTTAGTTGTTGTTAAACTATTTTTGTTCCTTTTTTTAACGTTTACAAGACATATTTAATTATCTCAACATGTTTGTTTATGTTTATGCTTGTTTTTGGTGTTGAGAATATAAAATAAATTACAAAATTTTGTAAAGTGTTTAAATAGTTTTTAATTTTATATGACTCTATAACTACACTCAAGACAAAATGTTAAAGAAACGATTTACTTATATAGAAAGATAAACACTAAGCTAAGTTACTAGGGTGATCGACGCGGTTTTCCTACCGGTTTTAAAACTGGTTTTTTCAGTCAATGTGCTGTCGGTTTTTTCAAAATGTTAATTTTTCGAATGTCGAATAGACCGGTTTTTTTAAACACAAAAAACCGGTTTTAAAAATAGCATTTTATTTCAGAAAACATGTACAAAATAGTGATATTTGAGTCGAAATTTAGGAATAATTTTTTAAATATTCATAAAGACTGATTTCTTATGTTTTAAAAATATAGTTTAAGTCTAAATTGGAATTTATTCTGTAATATTAAATAAATAAATAATTAATAATTATCCTTTATGAATTTTTTAATCTACTGTAATATTTTTACACCCAATTTAATTTTTTTTATGCAATATTTCCTTTATTTTTTAAAGGTGTTGTATTAAGAAAGTTTCACCTGCAGAATCGTTTCAATTGCGAAAGGCTTCCATATTAAGCCATGGATTCTGTTTATGCTAACTAAAATTTAGATGACTTTTTTCAACAATTTTGAAACATAATTATCTTCTAGTCATCTAGATATATAATTTGCTTAGCATTTTTTTCCATAGCTCTCTGAAGCTCCCAAACGACGTAGAAAATTAAAATTTGGCTTAATTATAAAACTTTTCGTCCAACAAAACCTAATGGAGCCATATTTTGAAATTTTAATTTTAATATTAACTTCTGCAAAAAACCGGTTAACCGGTTTTTTCTGAATTTTAAAAAGTGCAACCGGTTTTTTTAAAATACTAACTATTCGAACTATTCGAAAACCGGTTTCTCAAAAAAGTCGAATAATCGATCACCCTATAAGTTACTCAAGGGCATAGAAAACAACCAGAACCAGTAGTGTTAGATGTGACGATTTTACGTCATTTTGACGATTTTTTTTTAATTAATTTAGTAATTTGACGATTGACGATTTTTTATAGTCGCTAATATTTTGACAATTTTCTTGACTTAAATTTTTTTTGCTATATAAATGTGTCAGCGAATATATAAATTTCAGAAAATTATGTATGAATTTATATTTTTGTGCGTTTAATATAGAGAAATATTTAATTTTTGGAAATCATTCATAATTAACTAAATTTGATATCTTTTTTTTTTTTTTTTTTTTTTTTTTTGTCATAAATAAGAAATAACTTACTGTCTTTATTAAAACCTTTCCTTAATTGGGTTAATAAAGAATAATATATAAAATCAAATAAGAGATTTGTAAATTTTAGCAAAAATATTTTGTATTCACATCCCTGCAAACAAATGGAAGATATCTTCTTGGATGATAATGTGGCAATATCCCCAATATATCATCTAAGAGAAAATTATCAAGTTATATTTTGTATTTTCATCTTTTTGTTGCTTCCGAGTAATTTCCGCAATACAAAATAAAAAATAATAAAGAAAACTTTTATGTTTGTCATTTTTAATTTGTTTATTTTAAAAAAATTTTGTTAAATTAATATGTAGAATTGCGTTCTTCTATTGGCTTATACAAGTATTAAAGAAATCCTCAAGGTAAATTAAGTTATCGTTTTTCTTCATTTACAAAACTTTCAAATATTTTCTTTTTATTAAAGGGTATATGAAGAAAAATCTAAATTGTGTTAATCAGTTCCTTACAAGGCACCGTTACACAAAGAATCACAAAAATGTTTCATTTATACCGTGTAAATAGATTAAATTCTTTATGGTTCATGCAAATACATTAGAAGTTATAATTTAAAATGTATAATTTTGTTTTTTCTGGGTAGGTTCTTTGCAAAATCTTCTTTTTATCTTCGTAATATCATCTTAGCAATATCTTCCATTTGTCTTACATATGGTTATCTGGCGATATTGCCAGATTATCATCTGGAAGAATTGCTATCGTATTGCTTAGGAGTATTGCCGTCGAGACACTTTTTCACTCGAAGGAAGTTTCTTCCGCAATACGAATTCGATTATTGCCGCAATAATATTTTTCATCTAGGCAATACATTTGTCGAAACATTTTTCGTATTGCCGTGTTTGCTGGGATTAATATTTTTTTGAAAAAGGAAATCTCTAAAATTATTAAACAAACGAACTTAAACGTAATTAAGAGAAGAAATTCCTTAGGAATTTCATAATTTTAAATAATTAAAAAAATTTTAACAATTATTTCAAGAAATATTGATATTATTTATATTGTAAACTACTACCCTACTACATATGCTTTTGTAAATTATATATTTTTAAACTAATAGTCGTAAGAAAATATTTATTTGTGTAAACTATGTATCTTTAGCTTTTAGTTAAATAATATTCACTTAGAGCCTATTTACATTGGGGATTATCACAGCGTTTTTTTATGATATTTTGTTTTGATGTTGCTTCGTAAACCCTTCTGTACATATAAATTTGTGTTGAGAAATTTTTTTAAAAAATGATTGACAAAAACAACAATTCAGAAAACTTAAAAATAAATTTGAAAAAATTTCATGAAATTTTTAGGTATGCGACGAAGTGCAACTTTTCATACCGCGCATGCTTTTCTACACCTCTTGCCAGCAAACGTAAAAGTTGCAGCTAAACATTCCTTAAACATTTTTGTCAAAAGTTATGAGTTTTATTAGTTAATCCTTTTAAAATATTATCTTCCTCAACAAAATGTTAACTTTTGTTATGAAAATAACTTATTTTTTTTAATATTTTTGCTACTGACGTTTTTTTTGACGATTTTTTTAAATTTTTGTGACCATTTTGACGATATTTTTTCTTATTTTTGACGATTTTTTTGAGAAAAAAGCTTAACACCACTGACTAGAACTCCAACTTGTTCACAAAAAACCTAACTCAACTGTCAAAAAAAACTAACTCTTTGTATGTATTAGTAGAATTTTTTACAGAACAAATATATACGTGTGAAGAGTAATTTTTTGTTGCTGAGCGAATGAAAAGAGTTGAAGTTCTAGTTGTTTTCTATGCTCAAGGGATAGTCTAGACATCGAATAGCACTGGTGCTAAATACGAATCTGCTTTCACTTTTTTTCCATTAGGTCTGGATTTTTTTTTTTTTTTGGCGTGTCTAATATTTCGCCCATAGTAAGGCCATTACTCTAGTATATTTCCACATAACTCAAGAACGGTAGTCGGTTGACTAAAGTGATACACCAAAAGATGCGGATTAAAAATATCTTCAAATCACTTGAACTCAATTTTTTTATGTGCTCAATAGTTTCGAAGTTATTTTGAAATAAGTGTCAAAAAAACAAAAATCATTTTCATGCAAAATTTCAGATTTTTTTTGTTACTAAAATTTCTTTTAATAAATGAAAACATCTAAAATAAGGTATGTATCTTCAAAATTGATGCACAAATCTTAATTTTATTCACAGTTAAGTAAAAATACCCATGTTACATACAATTGAGTAGAAATACAGTGGCGGCCAAAACAAAAAATTTTTATTTTTTCTTGAAACAAAAATTGGTGGACAAGGTGAAACAAGAATCTGCATTCACTGATTTTTTTTTATGGGCATGACTTATATCATCACCTTATTCAGCGGTCACACTATAAAATTCGAAAATGGTTTGTCAAACTTAGACTATAACTCAAGAACCGTTTACACGATTTTGATAAATGATACATCAAAAGATGCATACGAAAATTGCCTTTAAGGTATAATTTCATTTGCTCAAGAATTTCAGAGTTATAGATCAAAATTTTCACAATTTTTCAGAAAAAAAAAATGTAATTTTCGCTACAAATTACCGAATAACTACGGAAATATTAACTGGATAAAAAAATTATGTAAATTCAGCTCAAAGATAATTTAGATCACTATATATTGAAGTTAAATTTATCTTAATTGGACAAACAGTTTTCGAGTTATACAAGTGTGACTGCCTAAAGGCGGTGTCATAGTAGTCATGCCCATAAAAAAAAAAAATAAAAAATCAATGCGTGATAAAAAAAAAAGTAAAACTGTTTCTTATTTAGCACGTTGAGTTACTGTCAATTTAAATAAATTTTCATTGATTTAACAGATTTTTCGTAAATTTTTTAATGACATTGTATTCAAATCAATATATTTTACAAAATAATGTTTTTAACAAAAATGTTCTTGTTGATTTGAAGAAAATTTTTTGATTCGAAGGAAGATTCTATTGATTCGAAGAGATTCTATTGGTTTGAAGAAAAAATCTGTAAAATATTTTTAATGGTCAATAATTAATTTATGATATCACAGAAAAGAAATTTATATAAAAAAGTTATATTAATTGGAACTTATAAACTTCTTCTTTTTTTTTAGACTTTTTTGTTAAATTCTCTAATCGCAAAGCTGGAATCTATATAAAATTATTTTAATTAAAAGAAGTATCTTTTGACTGAAGTTAATAATTTCAAAAATTATAATTTTTGTGTGTTTTTCCTTTCATAGTTTTTCTGATTCCAAAAATCAGACAAACTATGTATTTAATTTTATATAAATTCTGCATATTCACTTAAAGTTCCTTTACTTAGGTTAAGTTAACATCCTTTAATCTAAAATACCTCAAACTTTTTTTAAAACAGTCAGAAATATATACATATTATATATTCCGAGTCCTGGTAAGAATCTGAGTCGATCTAGCTATGTTAGTGCTTCTGTCTGTTAAAAGCAGGAATGGGCTCGGGAGGAATCACCTAGGGGGACGAAATTTTACTGAAATAAAATTAAAACACAAATACATTTAACCAGTTATCATAAATTTTAAAATAAATAAAAACGTTAGCCAAAGAATACTAAGAATGGAAGGCTTGTCAAAAAAACCTAACTCTGTTGTCAAAAAAACCTAACTTTAAGATTGTCTTAGTCAAATTTTATTTATATGTATTAGTGCTGAAACCACTTTCACCACACATTATAATCATACATAGTTGCACAAAAGAGTATTAACAAATTATTAAATATAATTCATCACAATTATATTCGCAGATTTTTATCTTTTGATGCGGGTTACATCCACAAATAGTAATATAATTACATTTCTTTGCTTTTTGTTGATGAATATGAAAATAATTTAAAATTATTTTAAAATTTGTTTTATTTTTAATACCAAAAGTAGCAACATTGTTCGTTCAATTTAAATTTCAACATAAAAAAAAAGGAATGTCAAAATAAAATAAATAAATATTTTTTCAGTTTGTGGAAAATATTCGTGTAGCGGGCGTGAAAGTACAATAAACGTGTGTGAAAAAATAATAAAAATATCGTGTGTTAGTGCAAAAATGTGTCGCGTGTGTAATTTTCCTTAAATTTTAAGGAAAATATTTGTTTATTTTGTGTTGTTTCTCTCTCTCACAAGTGTGTTGAATTCACACAGAACTTGTATGTGAAGAGAGAGAAATGTTGTTGTTGTAGGAAAGAGTACTATTTTCCCTTCTTAGTATTCTTTGACGTTAGCTTTAAATTTAACTTTAGTAAAAATCAGTAAAATTATTTTCATAGTATATATACTTGTATATTTATAGAGAGTTGTATTTTAGCCGTTATATTTTCAATACTTTACAGTATTGAGTACCGAAAAAATTCGGGACAATACTCGGTACTCGATACTAATACCCAATACTTGCACAGCATTGTTTCTAACCTACTGCTTTAACTTCACTTATTTCACCAACTCTTCTCTTTGAGTGTAATTCGCCTCAAACTGTTGAAATAAATAGTCAAATAAAATACAAAAAAGAGGAGGTTCCAAACGAACTTGTTGTAGTCAATACATATTTTTTTGACTGGCAACTTACATGAACTCTATGGCTGCCTGCATAAAGTGTTGATAATATTTTATTTTTTTTCATTTCACAAACTTTAATCATTTAGATTTATTTCATCTCAGAACATAAATCTTGCATACACAATAAGGCAAATATTTGCTTTAGTCAAAAATTTATTTTATATTTTATTATAATTTATGAGATTTTGTTAAAAAATCAGGTGCAAAATATTTAAACAAGCAGAAATTTGATATCTTACAAAAACTAAAGAAAAAAAAAAAACTTTATAATGCCAACAATTTCCTGTCTCAAATAAAGTCATCGTTTTATGTTATATTCTGGACTTAAAAGAATTTCCTTACGACACTTCGAAGACTCAACAGACAATCATTCATTCATCCATTCACATTAATTGGTAACATCTTCATCTTCATCATCAGCTTTAGATTTTTTTTCTTTTGGTTTTGTAGGCTTCATTTATTTCATATTTTATCTTGTTGATACAATTCATTTAATATTTTACTCCTTAGGCCAAAATTTGGCTTTATTTTTATGTATTTATGTAAGTATGTGTTTTTTTTTTTATAATCTTATCTTAATAAAAATTTTAGTTTTTAGTTTTTAAGTCTTTCTTGAAAATTACTTACGCATTGATTGATTTTGCCTTTGGCCAACTTAAAACAAAAACTAAAGAAATATTTAATTTTGGTAGCAATATTATTTTTTTATATTTTTTCCATTTGCTTTTGTTGATGCCAACAATTCTAATGACTGGTTAATGAAATATTAAATTGTATTTCCTTTTGGCTATGAATGTATACATAGCCGCCTGTCTGATGATTGCCACATGCATGTTGCCACAAATGTATGGCAGATCATGCAAATTGATAAATATTTAAATTGAATGTTAAAAACATGTTATGTAGAATATAGTGGGATTTTTTTTAATGAGATTTAAAATAGAAGCTTCTTTTGGGGCATAAGTAATATATTATAGTTATATTTTGTTTAAAGGGTTAATTAAAGTTATACATCTTTTTTAGTTAAGCTTTAGCTTTGAAACCCATTATACTTTTGTTATGTGAATGAAGATTATATTGGTACAAATTTAATAATTTTCTGGAAAAATTCTCAAGAAGATTATTACGAAATTTCAATTAAAATTTTTTAGTTATTTCATCATATTGCAGGGACCGGAAAATCAAGGCTTAACGCACATTGTCTCATGGCATTAATATGTTACGACACCTTGGAACCCATTACCGTTGTTATGTTAAAATCAATAATAAGGTTTCGGTTTGACAATAATTTAAGTAATTATTCCATAATAATTTATGATGTTAAAGATTTATCAATTGCAAACCATCAACATAAATTTCGTTTATATTTACATTTTCACTTTTATATTTACGGTAGAGTAGTAGAGCCTTAATGTTTACATGGGCGGAGGCAAGGTCAGACGGACGGGCACCATTAAAATTTAAAGGTATTAAAAAATGTTACAAAATTTTGTCTAAATATTCTCAAAATAAAAACAAATTATTAAAACTTCCTTAAGACTAAAAATTTTCTTAAAATAAATATTAAAAAAAAATTAAATCAGAATTAACTAAAAAAAATACATAGTAATATAAAAAATTCCATATATTTTAAAACTATCTACCCACATAAATAAAAGTCCAATTAAAAATAAAAACTCTTTTAATCACGTATGAAAAAACTTTTCCATGGTCAGCCTTTAACTTAAAGTCGTAAATAATTTTAATTTCAGCTGACTATTTTCATTATTCTTTACATCCTTTTCATTCTTTCTTTGGTTAACAAAAAAAAAAAAAACACACCGACAAAAATGTCTTGAATTGCAACACGTTTACAATTCTTAAGCTTGTCATGTTTATTTTGAAAATAAAAAATCCTTTGATGTTTTAAAAACTAAATAAAAACAAACTAATTAATATTCAAGTCAAGATTGGCGGCTGTCAGCAATTAGTACAAAAACAAATTTTTGCAAATGTTCTACAAAATAAAAAATTTTAATTTTTTTTGTTAAACAATAGCAGCCAAATAAAGCAAAATATTAAGAGTTTTTTTTGCCTTAAAAGCTTAACAAATATGTTAACAATTTAAATTGTTCTAAACTATCTATAGAGTTTCTTTCTTTAATTTCAGACAACATTAATCAACATTTTAATTAAGTTATGTGTGACTTGAAGTAAAAAACGTTTGTTTGCCGTTTAATATGCAGATGTGGTGTTAATTTAAAATATATTTTAATTAATTTATTAATTAAAATCTATCTTAAACTAAATACCGTGTAAATATGCATATTTTTATAAATTAAGAATAAATTAGTTTATAGTATTTTACTTATTAAGGTGTTCTAGTTATGTTATCAGTTTAAATATAATTTTAATCTAAATAAAAATGTTAGTTAAAACGACTAGAAAATTTTAAAATCAATATAAATGAATTGTGAAATATTGATATAGGAAAAGATAGAAAATGAACTCGATTCAAGATAAAATTGTTAGATAGAAATCAATGGAATGGAATTTTTTTTCAATATAAGAAGAAAATTAAAAAGAAAATGTGGTTATTTCAAATTATTGCTTTAATATGTTTGTTTTCTAAGTCTTTCGTTTTTCCTTTACATAAGTCAGGCAGAAGAATAAAATATATAAAAATTTTGGTCTAAACTTAAATTTGAAATATGTAATTTTTTAACAAATTTTGATTCAACAATTTGAATATGCTTTATCGATTTGACAACTTTGTGATTTTTTTTTAGAAAAATTTGGATAAATTTGAAAGTAAATCCCGAGAAACGGTTTCATAAAAATAAAATAAGTTTTTACTTGGCCAGTGAACATTGATGCCTTTCTCATTACGGTCCACTTAAAAGGATTAATGTAGGGATCATTTCTAAATAAAAATAATGGTTCAAAAACAAAATTTTTGTAAATAATTCTGTATTTTGTGAATAGAATAGAATAGAATAGAATAGAATAGAATAGAATAGAATAGAATAGAATAGAATAGAATAGAATAGAATAGAATAGAATAGAATAGAATAGAATAGAATAGAATAGAATAGAATAGAATAGAATAGAATAGAATAGGGATCATTTCTAAATAAAAATAATGGTTCAAAAACAAAATTTTTGTAAATAATTCTGTATTTTGTGAATAGAATAGAATAGAATAGAATAGAATAGAATAGAATAGAATAGAATAGAATAGAATAGAATAGAATAGAATAGAATAGAATAGAATAGAATAGAATAGAATAGAATAGAATAGAATAGAATAGAATAGAATAGAATAGAATAGAATAGAATAGAATAGAATAGAATAGAATAGAATAGAATAGAATAGAATAGAATAGAATAGAATAGAATAGAATAGAATAGAATAGAATAGAATAGAATAGAATAGAATAGAATAGAATAGAATAGAATAGAATAGAATAGAATAGAATAGAATAGAATAGAATAGAATAGAATAGAATAGAATAGAATAGAATAGAATAGAATAGAATAGAATAGAATAGAATAGAATAGAATAGAATAGAATAGAATAGAATAGAATAGAATAGAATAGAATAGAATAGAATAGAATAGAATAGAATAGAATAGAATAGAATAGAATAGAATAGAATAGAATAGAATAGAATAGAATAGAATAGAATAGAATAGAATAGAATAGAATAGAATAGAATAGAATAGAATAGAATAGAATAGAATAGAATAGAATAGAATAGAATAGAATAGAATAGAATAGAATAGAATAGAATAGAATAGAATAGAATAGAATAGAATAGAATAGAATAGAATAGAATAGAATAGAATAGAATAGAATAGAATAGAATAGAATAGAATAGAATAGAATAGAATAGAATAGAATAGAATAGAATAGAATAGAATAGAATAGAATAGAATAGAATAGAATAGAATAGAATAGAATAGAATAGAATAGAATAGAATAGAATAGAATAGAATAGAATAGAATAGAATAGAATAGAATAGAATAGAATAGAATAGAATAGAATAGAATAGAATAGAATAGAATAGAATAGAATAGAATAGAATAGAATAGAATAGAATAGAATAGAATAGAATAGAATAGAATAGAATAGAATAGAATAGAATAGAATAGAATAGAATAGAATAGAATAGAATAGAATAGAATAGAATAGAATAGAATAGAATAGAATAGAATAGAATAGAATAGAATAGAATAGAATAGAATAGAATAGAATAGAATAGAATAGAATAGAATAGAATAGAATAGAATAGAATAGAATAGAATAGAATAGAATAGAATAGAATAGAATAGAATAGAATAGAATAGAATAGAATAGAATAGAATAGAATAGAATAGAATAGAATAGAATAGAATAGAATAGAATAGAATAGAATAGAATAGAATAGAATAGAATAGAATAGAATAGAATAGAATAGAATAGAATAGAATAGAATAGAATAGAATAGAATAGAATAGAATAGAATAGAATAGAATAGAATAGAATAGAATAGAATAGAATAGAATAGAATAGAATAGAATAGAATAGAATAGAATAGAATAGAATAGAATAGAATAGAATAGAATAGAATAGAATAGAATAGAATAGAATAGAATAGAATAGAATAGAATAGAATAGAATAGAATAGAATAGAATAGAATAGAATAGAATAGAATAGAATAGAATAGAATAGAATAGAATAGAATAGAATAGAATAGAATAGAATAGAATAGAATAGAATAGAATAGAATAGAATAGAATAGAATAGAATAGAATAGAATAGAATAGAATAGAATAGAATAGAATAGAATAGAATAGAATAGAATAGAATAGAATAGAATAGAATAGAATAGAATAGAATAGAATAGAATAGAATAGAATAGAATAGAATAGAATAGAATAGAATAGAATAGAATAGAATAGAATAGAATAGAATAGAATAGAATAGAATAGAATAGAATAGAATAGAATAGAATAGAATAGAATAGAATAGAATAGAATAGAATAGAATAGAATAGAATAGAATAGAATAGAATAGAATAGAATAGAATAGAATAGAATAGAATAGAATAGAATAGAATAGAATAGAATAGAATAGAATAGAATAGAATAGAATAGAATAGAATAGAATAGAATAGAATAGAATAGAATAGAATAGAATAGAATAGAATAGAATAGAATAGAATAGAATAGAATAGAATAGAATAGAATAGAATAGAATAGAATAGAATAGAATAGAATAGAATAGAATAGAATAGAATAGAATAGAATAGAATAGAATAGAATAGAATAGAATAGAATAGAATAGAATAGAATAGAATAGAATAGAATAGAATAGAATAGAATAGAATAGAATAGAATAGAATAGAATAGAATAGAATAGAATAGAATAGAATAGAATAGAATAGAATAGAATAGAATAGAATAGAATAGACCCAGCAAAAATTGCTGCATACCCAGAAGCAGGTTTGTAAGGGAGAGATAAAAGAACTCTCCCTTACCAACCTGCTTCAAGAAGGCATGATTTTTGTTCGTGATGTCCCACTTGGTAGGGCTCTTTGCTGCGATACGTATTAGGTTCATACATGCCTTTATTATGCGCATTTTAAGGCATCATAGATGTGATGATTTCATGCCTCTTTTATGTGCATCTTTTAGAGATCCCAGAAGCTGTGAAATCATGCCTTGAATTAAAATAATGCATTTATAAAAAATATTATTTTTATTTAATATTATTTTTTATTTGATTTGTTTTATAAAAATTTAAAAAGAAAAATCGACAATTTTTTAAATTAGATCATCAACTGGCCTTTTTATTGGGGGAATCCTTAATTATTTAATCTGCAAAAAAATTATAATAATAATAAAAAAATATATTACTTAATAAAAAAAAAAAATAACACAAAAACATAAGATTATGTTATACGTACCGTATATTAAAAAAATAAATAACCCATTGTTTTTTCTCTAATCGTAGGAGAGGATGCAGGTTGTAATTCGGTAAAAAAAAATATGAGCCCAATGTAAATTTCTCGCTTCCTTTTATAGCTTACTCAAATGCGCATCAATGATGTGCTATCGGCAGGCATGAATAATTTTGCACTGCTTACCAGTACCTAAAAAATTTTTGCTGGAGAATATCTTCGAAAATATAGAGCGAACTTTAATGACGTAGATATGACTTGTAGATAATTTAAATTCATTCCTGAGATATGCTGCAATTAGAGTATTCACTCGAATATTTTTTGTTCGATTAAACGGCAAATTAAAATCAAATAATTGTTCGATTAAATTAAAATCAAGAATTTCGAGTAACAGTTTATTCGAACAAATTATGCCGATTAATCGAATAATTCGAGTAAAAAATATTTTAAATATTTATTTTTTTTAACTAGTTTTTATATTAGTTTTCTAAAAAATTTAGCTTAAAAACAATATTTAAAAATTTAAAAACAATATAAAAAAAATTAAAATAAAGTTGGAATTTTATTAAAAAAAATTGTATTTAGTAAAAAGAACTAAATATATGGCTAAATTACAATACGTATTTAAATGTCGGTTTTTAATTACAAAAATTAAATAAAAATATAAACGTCACTTTAAAAAATTACAAAGTAAAATTTAAATAATTTTAATATAAATATAATAAATAATAAGAAATAAATTGAGAGATTTTAAACTTGATTTGGAAAAACATATTATTGGTTCGAAATAGTTCAAATTGATAAACCAAATTTGTTAGACCTATTTTTTTAACTATAAATATATATATTAAATATAAAAATATATATATTTTTGATAAGCATTGAAAAATCGAGTAAAATTTTAAGCTATAAATTAATCGAATAACTCGAGTAATTGAAAAGATTTACTCGATTATTTGAGTAATTTAAAAATTGCATTTTCGAGTTATTTGATTATTCGAACAATGAAAAAGTCGATTAAAATGAATACTCTAGCTGCAATATATGGTGATACCTCATTAATTTTCTTTATACCCAGCAAAAACTTTTTGGTTTTCGGTAATGACGACTACTTATTAAAGTACTTTCCTGGAAAGTAGGAGTCATTATTATTTGCCTTCTCTACATTACATAAATAAGTACTCAATAGTATAATTGCAGAGTAAGTTACAATCACATGGATCAGTTTTCTAGAGCGCAGGATTAGCAGGTTGCCGGTTCAACCCCATTCTGATGCTATTAGTTTTTTTAACAAAATGTTTTAAAAATATATTTTATGCTAAAAGAAGTTTTTTAGCTTTGAATATTAAGTGCGAGATGGTGTACTGAGTTAGACGTTAGTCATTAAAAACGACTAGTTAATAGGGTCCCAAGTTCAAAACTCACTGACGGCAAATTTTTTCTTTTTTTGTTTTTGTTTTTATTTTTATTTAGGTACATATTTTTTAGTATCACTAGAGTCTAAAAATAACTACTAGAATTCATGAACAACTCGAACAAAAATAACTAGTTATTGAGACAAAAAATAAGTAGTTTATTTTTATTTACAATTATACCTGCTAGCTTACCAGGAAAGCAAAGTTTTTGCTGGGTAACTACTTACACCAAGAACTAGAAACAATTAAAGAATTGTCATAAATCACTTTATAACACTATAAACATTTGTATCTAAATTGTCGGAGAAATACCGTGCAGAAATAAAAAACAGAAATATGTTTCTTTTGTCCTCAGAAATATTTAATTATATCCCTCTAAATTACTATGAAGCTTTTAGTAGACGGAAAAAAATACATTCCAATCTCTACAATGTATCCTTTATAATCTCATGTAACCAGACAAATTGTGATTTATTAATTTCTTTCTAAGAAAAACCCCCTCCAGTATCATCATATTTAACTCCTTTTATAATAATTCTCACCAAAAATTCCTTACTTATTTAAGTAATTCTATTATATTACCTAATCAAATAATGAAATAAACATTAAAACTAATTTATAACACTTACATTATAAATACCTCACTAATTAATAGACCTAAACGTAAAGTAACTGCGTGTAAAAGTCATTTTTAAAATAAAGACCATAAATGAGTTGGACACTCTTTTTACAAGATGTGATAATCATCATTATTATGAGAGATGAAAAGCTAAGAAATGCAACAGCAAATAAATACCATAAATAGTCAAGTTAATACAAATATCATTAATATTAAAAAAATTATAAGCCATATAAGAAAAGAACATAGAAATAACTGAAATACAAGCAGACGGAAAGACAGACAGACGATCAGTTGGTTACAACATTTTTAGTTAACGAAAACTAACATATGAGTAGTATAGGCTAAGACGGAGAGACAGACAGACAGATAAATAGTCAAAATGTCTTATGAATGTTTGGTTTTTTTCTTTTCTTTAATAATTCCCTTGGCTTTTAACACAACATCAACAAATGCAACAATAATAATAATAATATTATCTAAAGATGAAAAAGAAGCAGCATAAGAACTTTCAAAGAAAACAATGAGTTGCATGTTGCAACATTTATGCAATAATGGTTAAAGTGACCATTTATGGTGTGACTTGACCATGGCTTAACAATGAATAGTCAGTCGTCTAATGTTGTTGTTAAAAGTTGTTTTATTTGTTTTTCAAGAACATGGATGTATATATTCTTATATATGACTAAAAGACAGACGAACGTAGAGACGTTTAGTTTAACAAGTGTTTGTTTAAAGGTGGTTTTAAAGACTGTTGGGAAAATTAAATTTTACCATCGAAAGAATATGAGAAAGGAAGCCGGTCTTATTGTAGATTAGAATGTGTCTTTATGTTTGTGCATGTTAGTTTGTTTTTGAGCATGAATTACAATGACCACAAATGGAAAGTAAAAGTTAAAAAAAAAAAAAACAATTATTTATTTTCTCAAGTGTGTTTTTTCAATAAATATTATTATATCATGTTAGGCAACATGTGTTGCGAATAGAATTTTAAATTTTTAAATTAATCTATAAGTTAACTTAAAATAATAAATTGTATAGTTAGCAAAAGGATTTGCAAGCGGATCTTGATAAAAATGTGGTTATATAAGCGTTTTTTTTTTTTCTTGTTAAAAGGAATTAATATTCACAAAGTTATTATCTGTTTATTTGATTAGGCGTAAAACTTATAAATTTTGAAAATAGAGATTTTTTTGCCAAAGAATAATAACACAGGTTTACAAAATATAATTTGTTCTTCAGCTAGGAATATCTCAGTCAACTCAGATACACGTTATTATGAAGTACAAAGCCCCTGATATTTTGGGGAATTTATAAATGATGCTACAAGTAATCGTCCTAATGTGAATCCTTACAAAACCGAATTGGTACTTTTCACGAGAAAAAGGAAAATACCCAGCTTAAATCTCCCTAAATTAAATGGAGTCACCCTTTTCGTTGTCTAGTTCTGCGAAATTTCTGGGGATATAAATAGATATTAAATAAAATTGGAGGGACAACCATAACATACGAATTAAGAAAGCTTATGCGGTGCTTTATTCATGTCAAAAACTTATTGGCAGGAAAGGAGTGAAAAAAACAAAATTATTCTATTAGCTTTATACGGCGGTGTTACGGCCTGTAGCCACATATGCCTACCATGTGTGGTGGCCTAGTATTAACAAAAAGAAAATTAAATCAAAAAACAAGCGAGAATGTTATATTCGGCCCGGCCGAATCTATATACCCACCATAAACTTTTTCAAATTTAACGTTATATTGGAGGGGGCGGTAAAGATGGCGTACCACGCCCATTTTTTGTTTCCGAGTTTACATTGGTCCTTGAATTATTTGAACACAATTTCACCTTATATGGGAGGTGGGCGATAAAGTGGGCGGACCACGTCCATTTTTGGTTTCCGAATTTATATCGATCTCCAAAATTTCGTTGTCGTACATGCTTTTGTTGAAGAAATATCAGCAGAAAAGTATAAAACGGACACCCTGTGTTTCTAATTTTTAGCCCATAACTTTTTTTGACCGATTTTGCCCATTTTCAATCCCAAACAAACCTTGTATAAGACAAATATGTATGCCAAATTTCGTACCCCTACGTTATGCCGTTCGAACCGTATCCTGCTTTCAACAGACGGACAGATGGACGGACATAGCAAGATCGACTCATAATCTAACCAGGACCCAGAAAATATATACCTTGTGCGGTCTTAGATGATTCCTTCGATATGTTACACACCGAATGACAAAATCAATATACCCCCATCTTTTTGATGGTGGGTATAGAAATGAATACACGCAAAGAAAAAATATGGTGAATAGCTACCATAGTCGAATACTGTCATATTAAGGTTGGATTTTATGGTTGTTTGTAAATTGTATTATGGTTAAATGTAGCACCATATTATGGTTAAACCATAATATATGCACTTGTTCATGTATATAGCAATAATATGGTTAAATTATTTTGTTCATCTGCAACCATATTTTTAAAATAATATGTTATGTAGATTTCTTTGTTTATTATCCATTTAAAATAATTTCACAATCTGAAACATTTATTTCTAGTTTAATTTTAATTAAAATAATTTATTTTAAATAATTAACTTTTTTAAATACATATTCAGTTCTAATACATTTTTATCTTGCCGACAGACAACTATGCAAGAAGCACACTAAACAGAATAAAAATCAGCAAATATTCTTATTTTCAAGTACTAATAATGTATATTGTTGCCAATACAAAACACAAATTTTGTTGTCAATTCAAAATTACAAACACAATAATATATTCAGGTATTGAAAATAATATTTTTACACATGGAATTTTTATAACAATAATGTGATTCTAATTTAAAAACATATTGCTTAACATGTTGTGGCAACAATATAATTCTCAATTGAAAACAAATGTATAATTGCCACAACAAAATTGTTTTTAAAATAAAATATATTCAACAATAAGAATGTTTGCGACGGAAAAAATTTCTTTGCGATGAAAATAATATTGTTAGGGCAACCATTTTGAGAAATGTTTTTTCTCTGCGTGTATTTGCCCCTATGGCGAACGTTTCCCTTTAAAAACCCTTCTTTTTGATTTTTATTTCACTTTCATTGAGCTTTTATCAACCTTATTATACTGATGACTTATTATTATTATTATTATTATTATTATTATTATTATTATTATTATTTGATACTTTCATTTGTATAAGAAATTTTTCCTTTAAAGCGATTTTTTAAAAAGGGGTTTATATAGGATATATGGTAAATTATTGATCAATATTCATAAAATTATGTTCCGTAGACGAAAAAATATTACAAAAAAAAAAAAATTAAAAATTAATTTTCAGTTCCCTACCAGCGCACATTGGAGTGCAATCGCTCAATATTGAGCTTAATTCATAATTTTGTTGCAAATATCGTGTAATTAATACATAATGAATAATTTCTGAATTTATAAATATTTTTGTAGCCTTAATCACTGTCCGTCCGGCTGTCTGTATATCAATCACCAGCATTTGAGATAGTCTGTAGTTCTCTGTTTTAAAGATAACCTAATGAAATTCGGTACGTGAGCTTGGGCTGATACCATAACATGTTAAAATAGGTTATAATCGGATCGTCATTAAATGGATCAAATGCTTAAAAATGTATTAAATATGTCAGTATTTTCATAAATATGTTTCTTATTATCTGTTCTTAACAAAAACTACCATAGATTAACAACTAGATATTTATGTGAGAGAAAAAAAAAACCTAATTCAATTGTCAGAAACCTAATTCATATAAAAACAAAATACATTAGTCGCATATATTTTGTTTTTGTATTTTCCAAAAAATTTGTAAATTTTTTGAAAATTTAGTATAGGATGGCTCTCACATAAACTTCTAGTTCTATTCTATGAAAACTACTTTTAATTAAATTAAATTCAAAAATATTAACTCAAATATTTTCAATTTGTAATCTAAAATTGAAAAAAAGATCTATGATTTTAATTGCACAAAACATGGAAAGTGAAAAAAATTCTTAATTCTTTTAACAGATAAGGATGCTTCATTTTATATATTTTTACCTGGCGCCAATTACTTTTTCAAAATACTAATTTTAAATTTACAATTAATCGCCATTTTTCTCAATTTCACCCCTCTGTGGAGCGATTGAAAGTCACAATCTAGAATATTTCGTCCAATAGAAATATTCAGTTTTGTCTTGAAATGGGTATAAAAAAATCGTAATTTTGTTATGAAAAACTATTTAAAATTTGATTTGCAAAAATGTTAGTCAATAAGTCGTTATTTAAAAACAAATTTTCATCAACATTCCCTAAAAGGTCTTCAAGCGAAATAAAATCCCACGAAGAAAAATTGTTTATATTGTTCTCAAAAATAGCAACCTTTAGTAGACCGACGGATATTGTTAAATCGTCCCAGATAATGATTCTAACCAAATATTTTTACATGTAACAGTCATCAGCACAAAAACATAAGTGTTAATAAAAAGTTATTACTTAATAATGTCTACTAAATAAAAATAACAATATCCTCTATAACAAAACTCATTTATGTCTTTATAAACACGAGCCACAGTGATTTTGGTCATTCACCCTGAACTTTATTAGTTTTTCCCCTCTAAATTACTTAGTTACATTCTTTATAAAACAAACAAAATATTAATTGACAACAATAAATTAAAGCCGAAAAAAAAAAAAAACACAAAATCTTGATTAATTTTTCATTCACTTAAAATAATTCAAAGACCATTAATTATACTAAAAACATAAACATAACCTACGATTTTAATCGCCAGGCATATGTTGTTTATTTTTTCGTTTTAGTACTTAGTATTTTCTTCTTTTTTCTGTTCGTTTTGGCTTAAACTACTAAAACATGATACAACTCGTTTTGCACAGATAATTGGCTAACGAACAAACAATAAGCGACATGTACTTAATGTCTTAAACACACGATGGACGCGTTGCTTTTTTTTAACGACTCTCAACACAATTCCGGCTTATCCAGACAATGGTAAATGTAAGCTTAGGCTCTTCTCTTAAGCACCTACCGTTAAGGTATATAAGTATGTAAGTAATCTTTGGCAATAGTAACCGGGAACTACCTAAACATCAAATTCTACTCTAAGATCTTGGCTTAAATGTTTAAAACAGAAAAAAAAAAACAGCAGGAGTTAGAATGTTGTATTTGTTTTCTTTTAATTCTTTTTGGTGGAAAAATCTTGTTGAAAATTTAACAAAACTGAACATTAAGTCAACTCTTTTTAAGTCTATCTTAACACTGACAGTTTGACAATCTCAGTAACCAACAACCAAACACAAACTACAAGTCAAAGATCCTTAAAGTAACAAACAGTCAACGAGTTTAGACAAACCTAACAAACAACAAAACTAGAGAAATGCTTAAGAAATCCACAATCACACTTTTAAAGACTTCTAGGAATAAAAAAAGGGCTTCTTTTAACACATTTGAAAGTAAGAACAGGAAAAAGAATAAACATAAACACATTAAATAAAAAATTAGAGACTTACGAGGGCTATTTAATTAAAATATTTCAAATTTATTTTTAAAGGTTAGAACTGTGTAAAACCTTTTCGACAACCCTCGTTTTACATCACCATAATCGTTAGTTACTAGTACTTTTATGAATATTTAAATTTTTTCCCAGGAATTAACAATTTCAAATCACGTTTTTTGTAAATTTATAAATTCGTATTTCTTATGTGGTAAACATCCTTTTGGTTGGTTCCTAAAACTTTTCCCTTCTGTCCGCTTTTTCTTATATATATATACGGGAACTATATATTGTGTACAGATTTAAAATATTAACTACACAGAAAAAAAAAAATTATTTGTAAATATGATTAATTTTTTAGCATATACAATAATTAAAAATACCAAATTTCAATTAAAAGTTTAGTATTATTAACAAATAAATTGTTAGGTCCCAAAAATAGTATTATTTTTATTATTATTTCCTTTTATAAAATATCGAAAATTTTATAATTAAAATTATTGTTTTAGTAATTTGATTTAAAATTTACTTTTAATTAATGCCATTGTTATATTAATTACTAGGTTTGTTACATTTAGGTTTCTTCAATTAAATTCATTACCGAAATTATTATTTGAATGCAAATATTTAATCAAATTGATTGTTATTCTAACAATTTATTTTACTACCTTCAGTGACTTTTTTCATAAAAATAAATATTTTATTTACAATAAGCGATTTTGTTTTCATTTAAATTTATCAACAAATTTTGTTATTTTTTGTCGAAACATAAAATTGACTTGGTTTTTTTCAAAAAATTATAATATTAATAACTAGAATAATTGATTTTATTATTATTGCTTTCTCATTTATATCTATTAATGAGGTAAAAGTTGTTGGAAATCGACTTAAACTTATTTTATTTCTATACTTTTATAGATAAAATTTTCATTTTTCTTTATATTTTAGTAATAGCTGTCAATTTATTTAAAAAAAGAATTGTAAACCAATTAAACAATTAATTATAATAATAAATAATATAATTAAATTCCAATATAAAGTTAGTTAATCTATATATATAAAAGAGTAACGTGACTGACTGAATGACTGACTGACTGACTAATTCATCATCCCACAGCCCAAACGGCTGAAGCTAGAGAGAAGAAACGTAGGTAGGTCTCCCTCTGTATAGATCCACTAAGACGGGATTTTTGGAAATTCGAATGTTTAGGGGGTAAAAAAGGGTAAAAAAGGGTAAATCGGTAACTCTATAACTCCCAAACTAATAAAGATACACAAAAAGTTGAATAGTTGTCGTTATTCATTTAAAAAATAATCGGACAGGTGTCTGGTACTTTTTTGAAAATCGGCCCCTTTAGGGAGAAAACGGGTAAAAACGGTATTTTGGTACTTTTTTGTCACCATATGTATCTTTGAAACCAATCAACATACAAATAAAATTTATGTTGTATTCATAACTTATCAAAAAACTAGAAATATAAATTTGGTACTTTTTCGAAATTCGAACGTATAAGGGCTAAAAATCGTACCTATTTTTGGTACTTTTTTCATAAAACATTTTTTTATATTTATTGACATAACAATATGCGTATTTTAATATGGGATCTCACTATAATTTAGAAACTCATTGGAATACAATTTCTGTTACTTCTGTGGGTAAAAAAAAGTACCAAAAAGGGGGTAAAGGCGGGAAATTAAATTTTATTCAAACTTAATAATCAATTTTCCATTATATTAAACTTAGAAACATAAGATTAAGTAAATGTAGTCCTATGTGGATAAGAATTCACAAGAGTGGAATTTGTGGTACTTAAAGATACATGGTCCTATGAGTAAGAATTCAAGAGGAGAGACTTTGTGGTACTTTTTGTTCTTCTAATGGTACTTTTTTAATTTTCTATAATATTTAACCCAGAAACATCAAATTAAAGATACGTGGTCCTAAATGAATAAGAATCAATAAGGGAGGTCTTTGTGGTACTTTTTTTTTCTTCTAATGGTACTTTTTGAATTTTCTATAATATTTAACCTAGAAACATGAAATTAAATATAAATGAATGAGAATCTATAAGAGGGGTTTTTGTGGTACTCTTTTGTGCATTTAATGGTACTTTTTGAATTTTCTATAATAATGAACCTGGAAACATGAAATTAGGGATATGTGGTCCTTAGAGGGGACTTTGTGGTACTTTTTTGATCTTCTAATGGTACTTTTTGAATTTTCTATCATTTTTAATTTGGAAATATGGTCCTAAGTTAATGAAAAAAAGGGGACTTTGTGGTACCTTTTTGTTCTTCTAATGATTCTTTTTGAATTTTCTATAATATATAACATATATGGTCCTAAATGAATGCGAATTCATTAGAGGGGACTTTGTGGAACTTTTTTGTTGTTCCAATGGTACTTTTTTAATTTTCTATAATTATGAACCTGGAAACATGAAATTAAGGTCATGTGGTGCTCAGTGAATAAGAATCTATAAGAGGGGACTTTGTGTACTTTTTTGTTCTTCTAATGGTACTTTTTGAATTTTCTATAATATTTAAAGTAGAAACACGAAATTAAATATGCATGGTTCTATGCGAGAAAGAATTCACAAGAGGGGTCTTTGTGGAACTTTTTTTTGTTCTTCTAATGGTACTTCTTGAATGTTCTGCAATTTTCATCCTTAGAAACATAAAATTGAAGATGTAATGAATCAGAAACCTTAAAATGGATTTTGTGGTCCTTTTCTTTATTCTAATATACTTTTTCGTATTTCTGATATATATTTTTCATTATTCTAAGATTAGAAACCTGAAATTAAAGAGATATTGTTATTTATGGATGACATAACACCACTATTAAAAATTTTCCCAAGGTAGTTAAGAATCTTAGTTTAAATTTGTTATACAGTATGGTTTTTATAAAAAATGTTCCGCTAACAAAGTAGCGGGTTTACAGCTCGTCTATATATATAAAAGAGTAACGTTACTGACTGATTGATTCATCATCACACAGCCCAAACGGCTGATGCTAGAAATTTGAATCGTAGGTAGGTCTCCCATCATATAGATCCACTAAGACGGGATTTTTGGAAATTCGAATGTTTAGGGGGTAAAAAAGGGTAAAATCGGTAACCTTATAACTCGCAAACTAATAATGATATAAAAAAGTTGAATAGTTATCGTTATTCATTAAAAAAATAATTGGATAGGTGTCTGGTACTTTTTTGAAAATCGGCCGTTTTAGGTAGAAAACGGGTAAAAACTGTATTTTGGTACTTTTTTGACACCATATGTATCTTTGAAACCAATCAACATACAGATAAAATTTATGTCGTATTCAAAACTTATCAAAAAATTTGAAATACAAATTTGGTACTTTTTTGAAATTCAAACGTTTAAGGTGTAAAAATCGTACCTATTTTTGGTACTTTTTTCATAAAACATTTTTTTTATATTTATTGAAATCTTCATATGAGTATTTTAATATGGGATACCACTACAATTTTTAAATTTATTGGAGTACAATTTTTGATACTTCGATGGGTGAAAAAAAGTACCAAAAAAAAGGGGTAAAGGCGGGAAATTACATTTTATTCAAACTTAATAATGAATTCTCAATTACATTAAACATAGAAACATAAAATTAAGAAAATGTAGATAAGAATTCACAAGAGTGATGAGAGATGTAGGTAAGAATTCAAGAGGATGGACTTCGTGGTACTTTTTTTCTTCTTTTATTGGTACTTTTTTGCATTTTCTATAATATTTAACCTAGAAACATGAAATTAAATACGCATGGTCCGCTGTTGGAAAGAATTCACAAGGGGGGACTTTTTGGTACTTTTTCGTTCTTCTTATGGTACTTTTTGAATTTTCTATAATTATGAACATAGAAACATGAAATTAGGGATATGTGGTCCTTAGTTAATGAGAATCCACAAGAGGGGACGTTGTGGTACTTTTTTGTTATTTTAATGGTACTTTTTGAATTTTCTATAATATTTAACATAGAAACATAAAATTAAAGATATTTGGTCCTAAACGATGAGAATTCATTAAAGGGGACTTTATGGTACTTTTTTGCTCTTCTAATGACACCTTTTGAATTTTCTATAATATTTAACCCAGAAACATGAAATTAAAGATATGTGGTCTTAAATGAAAAAGAGAGGTTTTTGTGGTACTTTTTTGTTCTTCTAATGGTACTTTTGTAGTTTATGTAGTCCTAAATGAACGAGAATTCTCTTTTCGTTATTCTAATAGTACTTCTTGAATGTTCTGCAATTTTTATCCTTAGAAACATAAAATTGTAGATGTAAGGTCCTAAGTGAATCAGAAACCTTAAAATGGTTTTTGTGGTCCTTTTTTTTATTCTAATATACTTTTTCGTAATTCTGATATTTATTTTTCGTTATTCTAAGATTAAGAACCTAAAATTAAAGTGAAATTGTTATTTATGGATGACATAACATTATTATTAAAAATGTTCCCAAGGGAGTAAAGAATCTTAGTTTAAATTTATTATATAGTATGGTTTTTATAAAAAATTTCCGCTAACGAAGTTGCGGGTCTATAGCTCGTAATTTTATAAAAAAAATAATTTGAAATATTTTTTTATCTAATTATCTTTGAAAAATATCTCAATTATTATTTTTAATGACAACCATAATGATTTCTGTAAGTTTGATTGAATTTAGTGACGAAAAAGGATTACGTGCTAAAATTATTAGAAAATAAAAAAAAAAAATAATAATAATCCAAATTGGTCTTGCAAAAAATTGCCCTAAAAATTAAAGGTCTGTCGTGAAATTGTTTTCAATGTAGAATCAGGAGAATTTGACCATTGAAAGGAAACCTGGTTCTACATGATATAGGGAAGGCCTAGAAAATTAAAAAAAAAGATCTCCAAACACAAGCAATCGGATTTTTTTTATATCAAGATTTGGCAACTAAAACAACACAGCGGAATCCCCTGAAAATTAAAATCTATTTTATTTTTACCTCGGATTCTCAAAAGCTTTCACTTTCTCACTCTCCCTCTCTATCGGTGTTTTCGTTGTTGCAAAATGAATCACATAGGTTTACATTAAATTTATATAAGAAAGAAAGAGCGAAAGATTTGCATTATATTTTTTATTTATGGAGTTGTTATTACCATATACAAAAAATATAAAGAAAAAAAAACAAAATGTATGTGAAATCCGCTGCTTGATACCGTCTTTATTTAATTTGCATTTCTCTATTAGAGCTGAGAACAACATCTGCCACCTCATGCTTGTGTTTGGGCTCTCTGGTAGAAAAGCAGCCTGGTTAGGTCAGTGATCTGACTATTTGATGCGAAAAACTAAAGCCAATGTAGGTTAGAAATCATAAAAAGTCCAAAAAAAAATCCAAACATGAATGCTGTAAAAAATTTAGAAGCCAAGAATATATAATATATAAGTTCCCGTGGTTGCTTCAAGAAGCATAGGGCCTCAATAAATTTCTTGAACAAATCTCTATTCTATGCCAACGCTTTCACTTCACTCCAACTCTTTCCGCTGTTATTCACTTCGGTTTCAATTTGTTGTTCCGACGTGTGAGCAGGACGTTCCTTTCTTTTGTTCCCTTGCGGATTGCATTCTATGGCAATTCTGGTGATATTGTTTTATAGCCTTCTAAGGATATGTCCGATCCAACGCAATTTGCACCTCTTTATCTCGATCGATAAGGGATCTTGGTACATCCTTTGCCAGAGCCTCTGATTGGATATAGTTCTCGGCAAGAATACACGGATGATTTTATAAAGAACACGGTTCTCGAATACTTGTAACATTCGCATATCACAAGTGGGAGCGTTCCATGTGTCGCAGCCGTACCGTAGGGTTTATTTAATATTTCATTAAATATTGCAATTTTAGTACGCAGAGATAAAAATGATGAGCTTTAAATAACTCTAAAGCTACCAAATGTCTGACAAGCTTTTTTTAAACGATTATCAATATCCTCTACCGATTCACCGTTTGTTGATATAATGCTCCCAAGATAACAAAACTGGGTGACATCCTATATTTCTTTTGTATCTTTTACAAATTGATCCGGGGAAGTCGCGCTAATGCGGAGAGTTTTATTCTCAAAAACCTGCTACTTTCACAAACAGCGAATAGGAGCTCTGTGCCATTCATTCAGACGACCTTGCAAACCCCACATTATCCCCTTGCCGTTTTTGATGGCTTTTCCAAGGATAGTATCCAAAACTATGTTAAATAGTAGTGGTGACAGAACACAACCCTGCGGAACACCTATACTAACTTCCACTATTCCACTCAATAGTTTGCTATGTTTAATTCTACACGATGCGTTGCGGTATAGACTCTCAATAAGGCGTACGAGTTTGCGAGAGATTTTCTTGCTTGACAGTGGGCTCCAGATAACACCGTGATTCAGTTTGTAAAAGGCTTTCTCAAACACAGATACAGTGGTGAACGCCATACCTCGGATTGTTCAACGATAACACAGAGTAATACCGCGCTAGTTGGTCGCCCTTTTTTGGTATGTTTAGCCAAAAATAGGACTCGGAAATTAAAATCAAATTTCGTACTAATGAAAATCTCTTATGGAGGGTTATTTGTGATCTGTAATATAATATCAAACAAATAAAAAAAAAACTTAAAACTCTAAGATCAACTGTTTCCAAATTATTGAATTTTATATATCTTAAGATTTTTTTTTGATCTCGTTCCTTATATCGAAATTCTTTTAATTGTTTTTGTAGTTGAATTTCAATTTAATTTTCAATTAATGTAATTGTATTATTATTAATTAAAAGTTTTGTTACATTTAACTTTATTCATATAATTTCTTAAGAAAATTATTCACAGAAAAAAGCAAAAATCGACTTTAATTACGAAATTGCTTATATTAATTAATTTTTAATTGATTTTCTCCAATCATCAATTTGATAATATTAATAACTGGAATAAATGATTTTATTATTACTAATTTTTCTTTAATAGATTTAATGAGATAATATTTTTATAGAAAAATTTTTAGTTTTTCTTTAAATTTTATTAAGAGCTGTCAATTTATTAAAAAAGAAAAATATTAAACCAATTAGAAAGTTAATGATATTAATCTATCTATATATATATATAAAAATTAATGTGTGTTTGTTTGTATGTATGTATATATGTATGTGTTTGTTTGAAGTCTATAGCCGCCTAAACGGCTAAACCGACTATCTTGAATTTTTCACAGTGTGTTCCTATATGCCTGGAAGGAAAAATAGGCTACTTTTTATTTTGAAATTCCATGTGGGCGAGGTGCCACGCCCACTTACTAAATAACTATTAAAAGTGGTATATCTCGGAAATTGGTAATACTAGAGTCCTCAAATTTTGCACGAACAACTTTGACACCTATATGAACATTCTGAAAAAAAAAAATAGGAGAACTAGCAATAGGGGGTGTGGCACATCCCACGCCGAATATTGCTTGCCAATAACAAATGCCGTAAATTTAAGAAACTATAACAGTTACATTTCTCAAATTTTGTACAATAAACTTAAGTGCCAATGTGAACATTTTGTGAAAAAATGGGCGGAAAAGAAATAGTGGGCGTGTCATCTCTCATATAAAGTTAATACCAAAATTTTTATATTTGGGAAACTATAAAAGTTAGAGAGCTCAAATTTTGTACGACTAGCATTAGCTTCAATATGAATATTTTGGACAAAGATTGGTACACTAGCAATAGTGGGCGTGGCACCTCCCATATAAAGCGGGCATGGTACCTCCCATATGAATTAAATGCAAAAATTCGTATATCAGGGAAACTATTGGAGTTGGAATGCTAAAATTTTGCTCAAATAATTTTGACATCCATGAAAACATTTGTCTAATAAATTAGCGGATTATGGGGGTATGGTCCTTCCCATAAAAATTAAATACAAAAATTAGAGCTTGAATTTTGCAAATTTTGCACGGGAAACATCTATCTGTCTATCTATCTATCTATCTATCTATCTATCTATCTATCTATCTATCTATCTATCTATCTATCTATCTATCTATCTATCTATCTATCTATCTATCTATCTATCTATCTATCTATCTATCTATCTATATTTATTTATTTCGGGAGGTGGCGAAGCACAACGGGTATTAGCTAGTAAATAATATAATTGAATTTCAATAGCAAGTTAGTTAATAATTTTATTAAAAAATAATTTGAAGTATTTTTTATGTGTTATTTTTGTGAAAATATTAAATTAAATTAATTGTTATTTAGTGAATTTTCTCAGCAAAATAAATATATTATTAACAATTAAAAAAAAAAAATAAAAAAAAATCCGATATTTGTTATATCAGCAAATAAATTAATTGTATCTAACAATTTTGTGCCTAAATAACATTTTTTTCTGTGTATCTATGAACTTTAACAAAGTATATAATATGTCTGTATAGTAAACTAGTAAGTAGATGTCATGGGTATAACCATTTAAAATATATAAATTTCTTCTTTTGTTTTTTTTTTTTTTTTTGGCTTTTCTTTGATTTACCAACTCAGATAGCGTTGACAGTTTCATGCTTCCTCTGTTAGCTACTGTTTACTTTGGTATCTTTCTTTATGTTTTAAGAAGCTAAGCAAAGCTCCTAGGAAACTTAATACGAAAATAAACTCTTTAAGGTTATTAGAGATGCTCTTAACCACAAGTAGCAAAGTTCACACTTAATTTGAGGTTAAGCACTACAAGCTGACTGACTGGCAGTGGTTTAATTACGTTAGAGATAGAAGTTAACAGATTTTAGAATAGTCTTTTAGAAAAAAGAACTATTAAGAATTAGCAGAAATATGTATATTTAATTTAAAAGGAATAAAATCTGAATGGTTTCCATTAATAATAGGGAAAACTAAAAGAGTAATAAATAATAACCCAGAACGGAATTTGAATATTTCCCGGAATTTGTTTATATCCTAATGATAATTTCAATACTTTTTACTCAGTGTAAATACCATATAAAGGTCCAAAAATGGAATATAATTCACAAATTTCATCAAATTATATTCAAACTATCGACCTGTACTTTGTGCACAAGGTTTATATTAACAGATAACTACCCAGCCGTCCAGACAGTCAGACGGAAGGACGGACATGGTTAAATCAACTCAGAAAGTGATTCTGAGTCAATTGTTATACTTTAAGGAAGGTGTTGGGATATTTTTTCATAACATATTTCTAATTTATAAATAAACTTCTAACGAATTAAAAAAAACTTTTTGCCTCCAGTTTATTTTAAAGAAAAGTTAAATGAATAATTGCATGTCAATTACATACGAAAAAAAAAAAAACAACAACAACAACGAAAATAAAAACTGAATTGAGTGGCTGCTTATCTTCCGCATACAAATAACAACAATTCTCCATATATTTACTACAACAACGTATGTGGTAAATACTGGCAGCAACAATAAAAAACTTCAACATAAATAAATATACAATTTATATGATCGAAAATTTTAATTCAAACCATAAATAACAAATTAAAAATTCGTTTTTAGCAAAAAAAAAAAATAAAGATAAAAAATATTTAAAAGAAACACATTCATAAAAAAATGCTTAAGGCTTCCGAAATCTAGATCATTTGTAAAGAACCCCCCAAACTGAAGTTGTTACAAATTTGTCGAATAAGTGTATGACTATTAATGAAATGTAGCAAAAAAAAAAAAAAAGAAGTGAATGAGTGAGTGAATGTTTATAAGTTGGTGTGTGGCATGCCACAAAACATACACATATGTACGTATTAATATAAGATATACTCATTGATATTTGGCAGTGATTTCATTTGTTATTATTGTCATTAAATTGCAACATTATGAACAAACAGTTGCACTTTTGGATAACAGAAAAATTATAAAGAAAAATAAGTCTCTTGACACGCCTTCATTGCAATTGATATGAATCATATATAAATAATACAAAATACAGGGAAAAACAAAGCAAAAAAAATCATAAATATAATAAATATGGAAAATTATTAGAAACGTTTGTTAAACCATTCATTCATGCTCATATATTGATTAGAATTTTATGACAAATTTGGTAAAAGTATTAAAGGCAATTATGAGTACACTACACTAAGGCTAACAAATATATATATCTTTTCAATGTTGTATTTAGTGTAATTTATTTTAATGAATTTTAATTGAAATTATTTATTTAATCAATTAGAGATTTAATTAAATTAGATGAAACTTTTTAGCTTTCAAAATAAATTTAATATAAATTAGTATTTAATTCATTACACTGAAAAAATTATTACCTTATATTTTTCAATTAAAAGTTGTTTCATTTTATATTAAAATTTAAAAAATATATCGAAGCAAAAACAATAAAATAAACAGTAAAAATAAAATTTAAGTAATACTTTTTCCATTTTAAAATTTTTATTTATTCAATCATCTATTTGATTGAAATAATATTTTTTTGTGTTAATATTCTGTTTTAGATTGTTTGCTGTTATTAGAGATTGATATAATTATATTGGCGAGAGATGCAAACTTAAAAAATTTTAATTAAATCAATTATTTTGATGATTGGTGACTTTTTTCTGTGTACAGAGCTTGAATTTTTAAAATATATATATAAACTTAATTGATAGAATTAATTAAATATATCTTGAATTAATTAAATATATCTCTTAAATATATCGATCAACGATTTATAAAAAATTCTTATTAAAGAAAACTTTGATTTAATTGAAAATATTTGGTAAATCAATTAAAGATTAATTAAGTAAGCATACATTTTTATCTTTTCTTTTGTTTTCAAAGTTATATTTAATAAAAATATTTTATTATTGAATTGAAAATAATGCAATGAATTTTGTAAAATTAATTGATAAATTTAATTAAATATATATTGTTTAAATCAATCAAAGATTTAATTAATACAAAAATATGTTTAAAAATTATATAATGTAGGTTTGACAGCAACAAAAATTGTATTTAATTTAATTGAAAATATTTGTTAAATCAATTAAGCTTTTAATTAAATAATTATAAAGTATTTTATCAACTTTCAAAATTATGTTTAACGAGCAATATACCCTCTACTTCGCATAGTGGGGTTAAACGCAATTTTTTTGGTAATAAATCTGTATCTCCTAAACTACTGCTTGGATTATATTGAAATGTATGGAAGAGTTGCAGAAGAGAACCTAAGCTTTGAGAAAAATCATCTTGCAGTCACCCTTGTGATAACATAAGAAAATCTACAGGGTGTCAAATTTGACTACCTCGAGTATGTAAAAATTTTAAAAAATTATAACTTATAAAAATGAAGTCCGATTTTAAAGATTTTTATATTTCTGTAAATTGCTTGGCAAGATAAAGAAAAAGTAAGTTTACTCACCCCCAGTTATATCTTACAGTTAAAAAGATATTTACACTTAAATTTTAAATTTTTGATTTTTTGCCTCGACTTTTTTTCGTTTTTCGGGAATAAGTGCTGGGATATATAAGGTAAAAACTTTTTAAAAATATTTTGTAATTTGCTATATATTTCAAAATAACATGCCGAAAGAATTTTTGGATTATCTCAATAAATCTAGACGTGAAAAATATTCAAAGTCAGCATTCTGAAATTGGTATGAAAAATGGCAATTTTTTACAAAAATATATAGTACAATTCTTCCACTTTTTTCTCAAAGTTCCGTTAAAAAAAAATCTTTTTCTTTATTTATTTCAAAAGACAAGGCTTCACAAATGGCTAATAAAGAAATTTTGAACTGATTTAGGCTTGCAACCTACATCAGGCATAGGTCGAAAATGGTGCATTTTTTAAAAAGTAAAATTTTTATCGATTAATAAAAAAAAATCTCACGCAAGCTTTTTCAAATTTATTGACGATATTTCATGCAAAAATAAATTTAGAACGATTTGACACTAAACTGCTTCCCGCCCGGCCAAAAACGAATGCAGGAAAGCAGATTTCATGAAAAAAGTAAATTTTTTAAACGACTTCTTTTTTAATTACATAAAAAAGCATATCATCATAAAATTTTCGCCATTATTTCTTATGTAATATATAAAATATATATCGATCTTTTACCGCTGCAAAAATCATTAAAAAAGCTTTACAAATAAATTCTTGGCAATTTTTCAAATTTAAAAAATATAAAAAAGATATAAAAACCAAAAAAAATAATGTTTTGTAAAACAAAACTCCGCCTATTTTCCAAAAACCAATAAAATATTACAAGAATATAAAAAAAAGACTTATTTACCAATTCATTGATATATAATATATATATATATATATATATATATATATATATATATATATATATATATATATATATATATATAGATCATTTTAAAAGCATTATATCATGGTCTCAAATCTGACAACTTAGGTCAACTCTCACAAAATTCATTGTTTTACAATATTTCCATATGTGCGTATACGTAACATACATTTGTATTGTCACGTTTTGGTTGTTGAACGAGATAATATTCTCAATAATCGCTTATATTTATTAAATATTGTTTATTTTTGAAAAATTACCAAAAACTTATTTGTAAAGCTTTTTTAATGATTTTAGCAGGAAAAAAATATCAATATGTATTTTATATATTACATAAGAAATAATGGCGAAAATATTATGCTAATATGCTTTTATATGCAATTAAAAAAAGTCATTTAAAATATTGACTTTTTGCATGAAATCTGCTCTCCTGCATTAGTTTTTGGCCGGGCGGGAAGCAGTTTAGTGTCAAATCGTTCCAAATCTATTTTTTGATGAAATATCGTAGAAAAATTTAAAAAAGCTAGCGTGACATTTTTTTTATTAATCGATAAAAAATTTAACTTTTTCCAAAATGCACCATTTTCGACCAATGCCTGATGTAGGTTGCAACCCTAAATCAGTTCAAAATTTCTTTATTAGCCATTTGTGAAGTCTTGTCTTTTGAAATATATAAAGAAAAATTTTTTTCTTTAACGGAACTTTGAGAAAAATGTGAAAGAATTATACTATATTTTTGTAAAAAATTGCCATTTTTCATACGAATTTCAGAGTGCTGACTTTGAATATTTTTCACGTAAAGATTCATTGTGATAATCCAAAAATTCTTTCAGCATGTTATTTTGAAATATATAGCAAATTACAGAATATTTTTAAAAAAAATTTTACCTCATATATCCCAGGACTTATTCCCGAAAAACGAAAAAAAGTCGAGGTAAAAAATCAAAAATTCAAAATTCAATTGTAAATATCTTTTTAATTGTAAGAGATAACTTAGATTAGTAAGCTAATTTTTTCTTTATCTTGCCAAGCACTTTACAGAAATATAAAAATCTTTAAAAGCGGACTTCATTTTTATAAGTAACGATTTTTTAAATCTTTTACATACTCGAGGTAGTCAAATTTGACACCCTGTAGATTTTCTTGTGTTATCACAGGGTGACTGCAAGATGATTTTTCTCAAAGCTTAGGTCCTCTTCTGCAACTCTTCCATACATTTCAATTTAATCCAACTAGCAGTTTAGGAGATACAGATTTATTACCAAAAAATTTGCGTTTGACCCCACTGTACTTCGTTAGCGTAGATTTTTTTTAAATAACGATCACACTATATTATGAATTCTTATTGTGTTAAGTTAAAATTTTATAACTATACATTTTTTAATAATACTTTTAATGGCTTAAACATAATGCGCTTCGCTACCCTATTGTATTGAAATGAAAGCATCAAAATAAGTTTCAAAACAAACAAATACAGATTCAATTTTATATAGATAGCATTTAACCCGATTTTGCAGTACTGCTACATAGACCGGATAAAAACTTAATAGCCCTAGGACTATATATATTTAATTTCATGTTTCTAGATAGAAAATTTAAATAGTACCATTAGAATAATGAAAAAGTATCACAAAATCCCCTGTTATGGATTCTCATTCACTTAGTGTCATATATCTTTAATTTCATGTATTTAAATTCAATATTATAGAAAATTCTAAAAGTATTTTGAGAAGATCAAAAAAATACCACAAAGTCCCCTCTTGTGAAATCGCACCCACCCCAATTGAATGTGTCAGTAAAAAGAAAAAAATATTTTGTAAAAAAAAAAATAACAAAAAAAGGTACGATTTTTACCCCCTTAAACGTTCGAATTTCAAAAAAGTACCAAACTTGTATTCGCCAATTATTGATAAGGTAATAATTTGATGCAAATTTTATTTCTATGCTTAATGGATTAAAAGATAGATAGGTTGCCAAAAAAAAAGTATCAAATTATAGTTTTTCCCAGTTTTCTACCAAAAAGAGCAGAATTTCAAAAAAGTACCAGACACCTATCCGATTATTTTTTAAATGAATAACGATAACTGCTTAACTTTGTTTGTATCTCTATTAGTTTAGGAGATATAAGGTTACCGATTTTACCCGTTTTTACCTTTTTTTTATTAGAAATGATTACCATATTTTCCCGCTAAAATTTTATTTATTTTCACTTTTTTGGAAGTAATTAATAAGAACTTCCAAAAAGGTTAAAAAATGTTTTACTTTTGAAGTAGAACATTCTTTTTTGGAAGAACTTCATCGTTTTTTGCTGGGATTTTATATATTAATTTTATCAACAAAAATTAAGGAAAAATGTAGTTTAATTGAAAATATTTGTTAAATCAATTAAAGATTTAATTTATTGTTATTATTACTTTCTCAATTTTCGAAATTATATTTCGCAAGGAATTTTAATGCTAATATCCCTGCTGGAAATTGGTAACAATTTGTGCAATAGTACCGGTCTCTCAATACTAGTTGAGTACCAATTGAGATAAATTAAAGTAACCTGGGTTCGATTCGGGGTGCCGCTATCGACATAAACAAAAAAATATAAAATGAAAATATTTGAAGAATATAAAATATACAAATATAAAACAATTTCCAATTTGTTTTTTCAAAATTGTATTATATTAATTAATACTGAATATACCCTTTTGGGTTAGTTCTATGACCTGTCTCAAAACTGGTTAAAATAGTGAATTTCTCCCTCCTAGGCCAACGCCATGTTAAAGTGACAGGTCCAGCTCATACAAAGTGTTAGAACTAGAACCGGTCTCTATCACTTTGGACCATTCCCGTGACATGTTTTGTATTAGTTTTTTTCCCTCTAGAGATATAATTATAATTAAAAAAGCTTAACTATAAACTTAATTAATACATATAATTAAATATATTTATTAAAGTCAATTAAAGATTTATTAAACAAAATTGTAATTAATTTTAAAATATAGTTAATATTAAAAACAAACTAGTATCAATGAAAATTATTAATTAATATTAATTTATTTCTATGAACTTAGTAATAAAAATCATATTATTCTATATAATTATAAAATAAATCTTTAATCAATACAACGAATTTTGTAATAAAATCACAATCAAATTTATATTAAACTCTCTCTTAGAATAATTACAAAATAAAGCTTTATAACTTCGTCTAATAACGTGTTGTTATTATTTTATTTTTTTTTTTTTTCTAAAAAGGTTCTCCAACTTATTTCCATTTTTGATTTAGTGACAAATCTACAAATACAAATCATTTACCATGTTGTTAGCAACAGTAGTAAAGTAGTAGGTAAATATATAGCGAATATCTCGCTTAGATTATGGTAAACTTTGTTGATTGAACAAGCATATGTGTGGCACTATCTAGATAAATCAATTGCACTTTTTTATGTTCTCAGCTTTTATTTAACTTTTTGCGAACAATTTTTTTTCTTTATGTTAAAAAAATGAATTGTATAAATATGTATATATTTTTTTATGTGCATTTGATTATCTATTGATGGTGGTAGTTCAAATGACAATCAATTTAAGTTCATATGTTTGTTTGAGTTCAATAAAATAAAATATAGTATGAGTACGTACGGATCTTTGTCTAAATATATGGTCTTTTGTAGTAAGTTTAAATCGTGACAGAAAACTTAAAACAATTTGGAGGAGTGTCAAAATGAATGTCAGCCTTTGGTTTATGAAAAAGTTTGCAAGAAAATCTTATTGTTAAAACCCGTGTATAAATCATTTAATAATTTGACTTTATGTCAACAAAAAAAAAAAAAAAAACATATGAAATTGGAGAAAGGCTATTTTAATTTATCAGATTTAGTATAAAATTTATATGTATTTAAAAGGTTGCTTGGAGTGTTTTTAGTTTTATATTATTGTTTGGGAATGTAGCTCTTAATATTTATAGGAAACTGAAAATGTTTTGTTTTATAAATTACAAATATTAAAAATAGTCAGTTACTTTTAAAATATTAATTCACTTTTAAATAATTATATACTTTAAACTTTGTGTATTATCTCGCAGAAAATTATAACTGAAAGAGAAAAGCAATCTACTCTTTCTACTACTCCATAAAAAATTAATAGTATATTTTTCGTAGGTCTTACACGCAGAGAAAAAATATGGTTACAGCATGGTCACAACAACTATTAAATGCTTATATAGCTAACTTTCATTGATTTGAACACAACCATGTACATGACAGCAACGATCATTTAATGATTACCCACAATCTAAATTGTAAAATGGTTCACTGAATTATAATATTTATTTCATCATTTTTACATGAAATCATATTTATGATAAATCCAATTATTTAGTAAATCAGGCTCGGATCCAGCTCAAGCTTAATAACTTGGTAAATAGTGCGTTTTTCGAGAAAATAAACTTATTTCGTGATCGCTTATGTTTCATACCAAAAATCGATTTTTATATGAAAATCTCAGTCAAAACTAAAATCCTTAATAACTCGGTAAATACTGCGTTTTTCGAGAAAATAAGCTTATTTCGTGATCACTTATGTTTCATACCAAAAATCGATTTTTTTATGAAAAATCTCAGTCAAAACTAAAATCCTTAATAACTCGGTAAATACTGCGTTTTTCGAGAAAATAAGCTTATTTCGTGATCACTTATGTTTCATACCAAAAATCGATTTTTTTATGAAAAATCTCAGTCAAAACTAAAATCCTTAATAACTCGGTAAATACTGCGTTTTTCGAGAAAATAAGCTTATTTCGGGATCACTTGTGTTTCATACCAAAAATCGAATTTTTTATGAAAATCTCAGTCAAAACTAAAAACCTTAATAACTCGGTAAATACTGCGTTTTTCGAGAAAATAAGCTTATTTCGTGATCACTTATGTTTCATACCAAAAATCGATTTTTTTATGAAAAATCTCAGTCAAAACTAAAATCCTTAATAACTCGGTAAATACTGCGTTTTTCGAGAAAATAAGCTTATTTCGTGATCACTTATGTTTTATACCAAAAATCGATTTTAATATGAAAAATCTCAGTCAAAACTAAAATCCTTAATAACTCGGTAAATACTGCGTTTTTCGAGAAAATAAGCTTATTTCGGGATCACTTGTGTTTCATACCAAAAATCGAATTTTTTATGAAAATCTAAGTCAAAACTAAAAACCTTAATAACTCGGTAAATACTGCGTTTTTCGAGAAAATAAGCTTATTTCGTGATCACTTATGTTTTATACCAAAAATCGATTTTAATATGAAAAATCTCAGTCAAAACTAAAATCCTTCATAACTCGGTAAATACTGCGTTTTTCGAGAAAATAAGCTTATTTCGTGATCACTTATGTTTCACACCAAAAATCGATTTTTTTTATGAAAATTTCAGTCAAAACTAAAATCCTTAATAACTCTGTAAATACTGCGTTTTTCGAGAAAATAAGCATATTTCGTGATCACTTATGTTTCATACCAAAAATCGATTTTTTTTATGAAAATCTCAGTCAAAACTAAAATCCTTAATAACTCGGTAAATACTGCGTTTTTCGAGAAAATAAGCTTATTTCGTGATCACTTATGTTTCATACCAAAAATCGATTTTTTTATGAAAATCTCAGTCAAAACTAAAATCCTTAATAACTCGGTAAATACTGCGTTTTTCGAGAAAATAAGCGTATTTCGCGATCACTTATGTTTTATACCAAAAATCGATTTTTTTATGAAAATCTCAGTCAAAACTAAAATCCTTAATAACTCGATGAATACTGTGTTTTTTCGAGAAAATACGCTTATTTCGTGATCACTTATGTTTCATACCAAAAATCGATTTTTTTATGAAAATCTCAGTCAAAACTAAAATCCTTAATAACTCGGTAAATACTGCGTTTTTCGAGAAAATAAGCGTATTTCGTGATCACTTATGTTTCATACCAAAAATCGATTTTTTTTATGAAAATTTCAGTCAAAACTAAAATCCTTAATAACTCGATGAATACTGTGTTTTTTCGAGAAAATACGCTTATTTCGTGATCACTTATGTTTCATACCAAAAAATCGATTTTTTTGTGAAAATCTCAGTCAAAACTAAAATCCTTAATAACTCGGTAAATACTGCGTTTTTCGAGAAAATAAGCGTATTTCGTGATCACTTATGTTTCATACCAAAAATCGATTTTTATATGAAAATCTCAGTCAAAACTAAAATCCTTAATAACTCGGTAAATACTGCGTTTTTCGAGAAAATACGCTTATTTCGTGATCACTTATGTTTC
>OX596075.1:93940060-94025060 GCA_951394005.1 Protophormia terraenovae
AGCTTATTTCGTGATCACTTATGTTTCATACCAAAAGTCGATTTTTATATGAAAATCTCAGTCAAAACTAAAATCCTTAATAACTCCGTAAATACTGCGTTTGTAGAGAAAATAAGCTTATTTCGTGATCACTTATGTTTCATACCAAAAATCGATTTTTATATAAAAATCTCAGTCAAAACTAAAATCCTTAATAACTCTGTAAATACTGCGTTTTTCGAGAAAATAAGCTTATTTTGTGATCACTTATGTTTCATACCAAAAACCGATTTTTATATGAAAATCTTAGTCAAAACTAAAATCCTTAATAACTCGGTAAATACTGCGTTTTTCGAGAAAATAAGCTTATTTCGTGATCACTTATGTTTCATACCAAAAAATCAATTTTTATATGAAAATCTTAGTCAAAACTAAAATCCTTAATAACTCGGTAAATACTGCGTTTTTCGAGAAAATAAGCTTATTTCGTGATCACTTATGTTTCATACCAAAAAATCAATTTTTATATGAAAATCTCAGTCAAAACTAAAATCCTTAATAACTCGGTAAATACTGCGTTTTTCGAGAAAATAAGCTTATTTCGTGATCACTTATGTTTCATACCAAAAATCGATTTTTATATGAAAATCTCAGTCAAAACTAAAATCCTTTATAACTCGGTAAATACTGCGTTTTTCGAGAAAATAAGCTTATTTCGTGATCACTTATGTTTCATACCAAAAATCGATTTTTATATAAAAATCTCAGTCAAAACTAAAATCCTTAATAACTCTGTAAATACTGCGTTTTTCGAGAAAATAAGCTTATTTCGTGATCACTTATGTTTCATACCAAAAACCGATTTTTATATAAAAATCTCAGTCAAAACTAAAATCCTTAATAACTCGGTAAATACTGCTTTTTTCGAGAAAATAAGCTTATTTCGTGATCACTTATGTTTCATACCAAAAAATCAATTTTTATATGAAAATCTTAGTCAAAACTAAAATCCTTAATAACTCGGTAAATACTGCGTTTTTCGAGAAAATAAGCTTATTTCGTGATCACTTATGTTTCATACCAAAAATCGATTTTTATATGAAAATCTCAGTCAAAACTAAAATCCTTTATAACTCGGTAAATACTGCGTTTTTCGAGAAAATAAGCTTATTTCGTGATCACTTATGTTTCATACCAAAAATCGATTTTTATATGAAAATCTCAGTCAAAACTAAAATCCTTTATAACTCGGTAAATACTGCGTTTTTCGAGAAAATAAGCTTATTTCGTGATCACTTATGTTTCATACCAAAAATCGATTTTTATATGAAAATCTCAGTCAAAACTAAAATCCTTAATAACTCGGTAAATACTGCGTTTTTCGAGAAAATAAGCTTATTTCGTGATCACTTATGTTTCATACCAAAAATCGATTTTTATATGAAAATCTCAGTCAAAACTAAAATCCTTAATAACTCGGTAAATACTGCGTTTTTCGAGAAAATAAGCTTATTTCGTGATCACTTATGTTTCATACCAAAAATCGATTTTTATATGAAAATCTCAGTCAAAACTAAAATCCTTAATAACTCGGTAAATACTGCGTTTTTCGAGAAAATAAGCTTATTTCGTGATCACTTATGTTTCATACCAAAAATCGATTTTTATATGAAAATCTCAGTCAAAACTAAAATCCTTTATAACTCGGTAAATACTGCGTTTTTCGAGAAAATAAGCTTATTTCGTGATCACTTATGTTTCATACCAAAAATCGATTTTTATATGAAAATCTCAGTCAAAACTAAAATCCTTAATAACTCTGTAAATACTGCGTTTTTCGAGAAAATAAGCTTATTTCGTGATCACTTATGTTTCATACCAAAAAATCAATTTTTATATGAAAATCTTAGTCAAAACTAAAATCCTTAATAACTCGGTAAATACTGCGTTTTTTCGAGAAAATAAGCTTATTTCGTGATCACTTATGTTTCATACCAAAAATCGATTTTTATATGAAAATCTCAGTCAAAACTAAAATCCTTAATAACTCGGTAAATACTGCGTTTTTCGAGAAAATAAGCTTATTTCGTGATCACTTATGTTTCATACCAAAAATCGATTTTTATATGAAAATCTCAGTCAAAACTAAAATCCTTAATAACTCGGTAAATACTGCGTTTTTCGAGAAAATAAGCTTATTTCGTGATCACTTATGTTTCATACCAAAAATCGATTTTTATATGAAAATCTCAGTCAAAACTAAAATCCTTAATAACTCGGTAAATACTGCGTTTTTCGAGAAAATAAGCTTATTTCGTGATCACTTATGTTTCATACCAAAAATCGATTTTTATATGAAAATCTCAGTCAAAATTAAAATCCTTAATAACTCGGTAAATACTGCGTTTTTCGAGAAAATAAGCTTATTTCGTGATCACTTATGTTTCATACCAAAAATCGATTTTTATATGAAAATCTCAGTCAAAACTAAAATCCTTAATAACTCGGTAAATACTGCGTTTTTCGAGAAAATAAGCTTATTTCGTGATCACTTATGTTTCATACCAAAAATCGATTTTTATATGAAAATCTCAGTCAAAACTAAAATCCTTAATAACTCTGTAAATACTGCGTTTTTCGAGAAAATAAGCTTATTTCGTGATCACTTATGTTTCATACCAAAAAATCAATTTTTATATGAAAATCTTAGTCAAAACTAAAATCCTTAATAACTCGGTAAATACTGCGTTTTTCGAGAAAATAAGCTTATTTCGTGATCACTTATGTTTCATACCAAAAATCGATTTTTATATGAAAATCTCAGTCAAAACTAAAATCCTTTATAACTCGGTAAATACTGCGTTTTTTCGAGAAAATAAGCTTATTTCGTGATCACTTATGTTTCATACCAAAAATCGATTTTTATATGAAAATCTCAGTCAAAACTAAAATCCTTAATAACTCGGTAAATACTGCGTTTTTCGAGAAAATAGGCTTATTTCGTGATCACTTATGTTTCATACCAAAAATCGATTTTTATATGAAAATCTCAGTCAAAACTAAAATCCTTAATAACTCGGTAAATACTGCGTTTTTCGAGAAAATAAGCTTATTTCGTGATCACTTATGTTTCATACCAAAAATCGATTTTTATATGAAAATCTCAGTCAAAACTAAAATCCTTAATAACTCGGTAAATACTGCGTTTTTCGAGAAAATAAGCTTATTTCGTGATCACTTATGTTTCATACCAAAAATCGATTTTTATATGAAAATCTCAGTCAAAACTAAAATCCTTAATAACTCGGTAAATACTGCGTTTTTCGAGAAAATAAGCTTATTTCGTGATCACTTATGTTTCATACCAAAAATCGATTTTTATATGAAAATCTCAGTCAAAACTAAAATCCTTAATAACTCGGTAAATACTGCGTTTTTCGAGAAAATAAGCTTATTTCGTGATCACTTATGTTTCATACCAAAAATCGATTTTTATATGAAAATCTCAGTCAAAACCAAAATCCTTAATAACTCGGTAAATACTGCGTTTTTCGAGAAAATAAGCTTATTTCTTGATCACTTATGTTTCATACCAAAAATGATTTTTTTATGAAAAGACTAAAATCCTTAATAATTCGGTACTACTACAGAATTCTTACTCAAACTACTTCGATTCTTACTCAAACTTCTATTCTCAATTTTGTTATTTTATATAAAGTTGGCATTAAAAATATTGTGCATAAAAACTCAAGTTTTGGCTTTAAAAGTTTTTAAACTAAATGTAAATTGGTCATATTGATATTAAAAACAATATATATATGTATGTTTATGAAAAAGAAATAAAAAATCACAAACACGTTTAATATGATGATACATTAAATCATAATTTCTTATCGAAAAAAAGGATTAAATGATTTGGAATTAAAAAAACAAAACTGTTGCAGGCTACAGACAATTTAAAAGAAAACGAAATGCAGAGAGTGTAGAAAAAATTAATGGTTTTACATTTAAGGAAATTATAAAATAATTTGTAAATGCTACATTTTGCCTTCATACATTTCGTGGCTCTTTAAACATTTCTTTTTTTTTTTTTATTATTTGTGTCTTTGCCTCAAGTCATTTTACAAGATTTTTAACAAGTTGCTACAATTTATGGCAACTGTTCCCGTTTATTATGGCCTTAAATAAGAACAAAGTAAGACAAAATCTAAAAAAAAACGAGAGCAAAAGCTATAGTCGGTCAAGCCCGACCATATGATACCCTACAACATTGTGTACATTATAATTCGGGGAGGGGTCTTTTATTAGACTAGGAGTCAAATGTGGACCGATACTCATAAGTGTAAAATAAAACACAAGAATACAGAATTTTACGTTGAGGCTGACATTTATATGAATTTTTCACTTTTGGGTGATTCCCGAATGAGGGCCTTATAAGGGAGCTATGGTAAATTATGGACCGATCTTTGTAAAATTTAGCACTATCATTTATGTTCATATAAAACTTATTTGTGTCGAATATTAGCTTGATACTAACATTTTAATGGGATTTATGGCCGTTAAAGTGATTTTCGGAAAGGGGTTTTATATGGGAGCTATGGTTAATTATGGACCAATCTTTTTAAAAAAACGGCACACTTATTTAGACTTGTATGAAACTTATATGTGCCAAATTTGTACATTTGTATGGGAGCTAGGTGAAATAATGGACCGATCATAACCAATTTCAATAGGCTTCGTCCCTGAACTATATATGAAGCTGTGTACCAAATTTCATTAATTTTGGTTAAAAATTGCGACCTGTAGTTTGATTACAAGGTTTACATGGACGGACAGACGGTCAGACGGACAGACGGACGGACATCGTTAAATCGACTCAGAAAGTGATTCTAAGCCGATTGGTATAAATTAAGGTGGGTCTTAGACCAATATTTTTGGGTGTTACAAACATCAGCACAAACGCATAATACCCTCCCCACCTATGGTGGTGTAGGGTATAAATATGTACAAAAATAAAATCAAGCACAATGTTCAAACACTTTCAAGCATTTTTATACTTTAATGTCACATATGTTGAGTTGTGTTGTGTTCTGTGAAAAACATGTTAAATAATCAATTGCCATAAATTCCAGCTTTTAAACCATAATAAAAACAACAACAAAAATGGAAGGTACACAAAGTTTTAAGAGTAAGTACTTCTTGTATTAGGTCCTTAGATGGTTGTCTGTTTGGCTTATTGGTTGGTTGTTGGATATTATTAGGAGGCCCACAGGGTTTAGTAAACCAACAAGGAGTAACTAAGTATTTCTACCTGCCTTATGCATACATGTTGAACAATAAAAGTTTTAATAATAATAATGCAACTTATTTTGAACATATTGTGGCGCATCATTATCTCAATGTCGAAGTAAAAGTCCAATAAGAAGAAGAGTTCCAAAACTTAAATACTCGAACATTATGAAATAAATATTTAAAAGAAAAAGAAAAAAAACTGTACAACAAAATCTTACGATGAAGATGATGAGGATGACGACAATAAGCAATGAGAAATAGTAGAGGAATATGAACTAAAAGAAGCTGACAATGAAGCTAAATATATACAATTGTTAAACACGTGCAGAGCGCAGCTGCGCATGTGTAAAATTTTTTATTGTTATTTTCTTTAACTCGTCTTGAAAGTACTTGTAGCTTTAGATGTACGAGTATATAGTTTAACATTTGTGAACTGATTGCATTGGGTTACTACTACTACTACTACTACTACTACTACTACTACTACTACTCATCGTTGAGATTCAAGTGTCCTGCAGCATAATGTGCTTAATAAACCATGAATCAATGTCGTTTCTTGTGGTCGGTTTGAATCAATGACTGGTATGACAATGTCATGATATTAAATACAGGAGAGTGGCTGCAAAAAGGGGATATTATACTAGTATTTGAGATAACATTCTAATGATTAAATGTATGATTCATATTCTAATTAACGAAAAAATCTTCAAAATACTAAACTGGAATACTGAAATTTCAGTAGCGCTTAATTATATAAAAAAAGTTTTTTTCTTGGAGATACAGAGGCCCAGGTGCACAGTGCTTTGATCCCATACAACGATGGGACAAAAGTTGTCGTATGAAATTGATACCTGGTACACATATTACTTTAGACACAGAGAAACTATGTACAATGTTTTGAAAAAATCGGAGCAAGAACACGCCTACCTCCTATGTATTCTGAAATGTGAAAAAAGAATTTGCTTTCCAAATACTTATCAAAACTGTATCAAAATTATGATAGTTATTGGAAATGGGGTTTTTAAAGGTCAGACAATATTCTATTTAATAGGAGCAAGGGCTAATCTACCTCCCCAAAGCCCTATCACAATTAAAAATTAATTAAATTCTGCACCCATATTTTATGTTGAGTAAATCATTAATTTGCCTAATTTCAACCGATTTCCGATCCAAAATTATTATATTTTTTTATTTTTAAATATTTTATTAAATTTTAAAGCAATGGCGATTTAACAACACGAAATATTTCAACATAAAGAATTTTTTGAATTTTGTGTAATAAAAGGAAATTTATGAACTTTTTTAATTATAATTTTTTTTTAGATGTGTCAAAAAAAAGGAAGTACTTTTTCTTTTATATATTAAAAAACAATACAAAATTTTAGAATCAAGCAAAAAAAATTTTAGACTTTTTTAGAATTTTTTTTAATACTCCAACGAACTCAGGTAATTTTTGTATTAAAATTTAAAAATTCTCTATAATTAGAACCATCTGGAGGATTTTTAACGTAATATATTAGGTCCAAAAATATATTTTTATATTCCTTAGTTGCTTTTTAAATTTCGCAATAATTTTTATATTTATTTTATTATTATTTTCAAAATAAATTACGTCAATATTGAGAACGCTTTTAAATTGAAGTAAAAATTAAAAATCAGACACTTTTTCAGTTTAAAATTTTTTAAAGTTGTGGCAAAAAATAGGCTCTAATTATTTTTCAATCTGTTAAATAACTGTAAAAAAATTGTATAATTTTTTATAATTTTTGTTATATACTTCATCAAATTTAAGAAATTTTTAGGTTTTGAGTAAAAAATTTGTACGAATTTGAGTAATAATATGTATATATTCGAAACATTATATTTAAAAGATAATAATAGTTTTAATTTGGCAATATTCTGAGGTATTGAAAAAATAAAAGTTCGACGCATTTTACCAAAAAATGAATTTTTGACGAATTTTATCTTAAAACAGTTTAAAAATAGCTTTATGGTTCATTAATATTGGCTTTAAATTCACTGACTTTAGCGCCCTCTAGTAGCCCCAAAATTACTTTATTCAAAAAAAATCTTTTTAAATTATATGATCTATATTGTTGTCTTTCCAAAAATATATATTTCAACTCAATTTGGAAAATGGTTTTATTTTGATTTTTTTCTATGCAACAAAGCATTGTGAGGTGGTGGCCTTCCAAAGTTGGTCATCTTGGGTATAACATTTTTTTAAAAAATCTCTAAAAATTCATTTACGATTTTATAGAAAAGAAATTTTATGTATACATAGATAGTCCTTTTAAATCTCTACCAAAAAATACGTGTGTATGTTATCTCTTTTAGTTTAAGAAATATTTAAGTCGAAATAAATTTTTCTCTCATTTTTTATCTCGTTTTTTTTTTCTCTATTTTTTTAATATTGTCCCCAATTTTTCTTTTTTAAATGTTCATCAGATTTTTACAAAATTCTAAATAATGTTGATGTAAGTATCATAGAAATATATGAATCCGATTAAAAGTTATATTAAGGCACCATTTTTCTACCGTAAATGTAAATGTTGCGAATCAGGTGAAACGTTTTGCTTATGAAAGTTAAGCCCAAATTACAATTGCGCGTAGTCAGCAGCAGTGTGTGCTGACATAATCAGCTGATAATTTAGAAAGCACTGTTTGTTATGGTGTCGATTACATTTGATCAGCAGCAGTTCGCAGTGCTGTTTCATTTAGCTCTGTTTCTAAATTCAGATTAAGAGCGAGATAAAGAGAGTGAGCAAATAAATGAGAGGCTAAAATACACAAGTAGAATAAGGCAAGATGGTTGTAAACGTAATCAAATTAGGTCGCTCTACGTTTTTACGTGACAGTGTTAACAGATTTTTATTTCAATAAACTAAATCTGCGTAAAAAACGCTGTAAAAAGTTTATCGATTGGTAAATTTGTTTTGCTCTTTTCTTCACTAAACAATTGTTAAAATAATTTAAATAAAACGTAGAGTTGAAACAGTATTTTAAAATTTAAAATTTTTTTCATAAAAGCATAAATTTCGTTTTGTATACAAATCGCTTAAATGCAAACCAATAAATCTAGCGATTTCCAAACCACATAAGATTTTCTGGAAATATGTTAAATTGACATTACTAATGTGTACAAAACAACAAAGGACTGGCTACATTTACGTTTCCACTTACGTTCCATTTAGAGTAGAGTAACGAACTCCTTAATTTAAGTTGAAACTTTAAAAAACACGATTTTTTTTCTAACAAGGTGACAATATTTATTCACTTATAAAATTTGATTTTATTTTGAACTGTATAATATTTTTAATTATTTCAATAGAAATCTTAACGCAAATGTAAGTAAAGTAAACCCGAAGGAGCTTGGGGCTAAAGTCTCCCCACTAGTCCTATCCAAATTATATTAATCTTTATTTTATTTTTTATTTTTGTTTGTTAAATTCTCAAATCGCAAAGCTGAAGTCAACATAAAATTATTTAACTCCATATATACAATAAACACCCACAAAATATCTTCTGACATACGCACCTGATAAGAACAGATTGACGATTTCAAAGAAAAAAATTCAAATTTTGAAAGATGTTTTTACCGAATTGAGATTTTGGACATTTTATTTAAAAAAAGTGGGAGTTTTTTAATGCATTTATTTAGGACAAGTTCAATCAATATTATGTAAAAATCTCAATACAAATATTAAGATTAATTTTCAAAAATTGCTTCAAATCTTAATTTTTCGTTCTTTAAATCATGGAGCCACTTTGTACCATTGAATTCTCTATGTTAGCCTTGACTCCTTCTCATCTCTTACATTACACCCCTGTCTTTTCGATCCAAAGCTAAAAGAAAAACCAAAGTGATGATACAAAATATAACGTACACTTGGCTCCTCGTTATTCAGCACATGTCGCGCCAAAGACCGTCATTGCTTATCGGAAAATGTGTCCGTGTGCGACAAAAGACACACACAACATTGATTTTGTCACGAAGCGTACACCGAACAACACTTAAATGGAAATTTTTTTGTACAAAAATCTTACAAAAACTACAGCCACAAACTATAATATAAAGAGAAAAAAAATTAAATAAAAATATTGTACAAGCGGTTTCTCAATAATCAAAGGAGTTAGTTGTTTGTACGCAGTAAAAATAACCATCATCATCATCGCTGTTGTTGCTGTATAAACATCAACATAGGCAAGTTATAAAAATAGGGTTTCTTTTAAGCCGTGTAGATGGAACAGGATTTGACTATTAAACTTTGCAGACGATAACAATAAAAAATTAACAAATATAGAAACTTATACTTAGAACAAATGAACACAAAAAAGCATATTATTTTTATATTTTACTTCTATTTCTTATGTATTGTATAAAATAAATATCAATATTTTATACCTCCAAAAATCATATAAAATAAAATCAAAAATAAACAATATTTAATAAACTTAATCGATATTTAATTAATATTACGAATATTATTTCGTAACACAAACACATGTGCCAGTATAATTGTATATTACGTATACGCACTTATGGAAATGCACAATAAATTATTAGGTGTGTTTGCGTACTTTCCAGCAAGATTTATCCAGCAACTTTTTTTCACAGAGTAAAAATCAATTTACTCTCAAATTTAAAAATATCAAAAAAAGTACGCGAACAACATTTTGCAAACATTTGCAGGTTTTTGTTTATAAACAACAAAAAGTAATGTCCCCTCATTAAATTAATAAAACGCTTATCTATATATAAAAATAAAAACATAGCAATTTTATTATTTTTTGTTAACAAAATAAAAGTAAAATGTTATAAATATTAAATGTTATTTGTTAATAACATTAAATAAAAAGTTCATTCATTGAAATATAATTTTTCACCAAAACAATAAAAAAGCTGAAAACCCTTAACTAAAAACGCTAACATGGCATCTCTTAAAATGATGTTCAACGGAAAATAAAAACTTTTATAAAAGAATTTCTATCTATTTTTTTAACATAAATCTAAACAAATATAAATTGTAAATATTTGTGTAATATTTTATTCCATTTATTTCTTTAAACTTTCGTAGAATTTGAGTTTTTATATTTTGATATTCTTTGTTTACATTTTTAAACAAATGATCATATGTTTTTTTAAACATAAGTTTTGCTGATTCAAGTTGATGGGGAAAAACCGCCAACAACTTTTATTAAATTCTCTATCAATGAACTGTCAAATTTTTTCTCTCTCTTGCTCTCACTTGCAAGTTTTTTAAAGTAAACGAACGCGATTTAGCAACTTCCAGCAACATTTTGTGATAATTATCACAAATTATCAGGTACGCGAACACAGCTATTATGAAATAGTGAATTCAGTGAGTACCCAGTAGTTTATTTAGTGGCAATTAAACCGCTTTTAGATAGTAAGATTCATTAATGTATAGTCACCTGACGCTCTTCATCGGTCACAAAAGAGCATATTGACAATCGACACTTTACTGATTTTATGGTAAGCGGGAAGAACAAAAAAATAAAAAATTGTTTAGTGCGGTAAATATATGTATAGATGGCAGCAATATATTTAATGTATTATAAAATACAAAAAAGTAAAGTGAAGTCCAAAAATACAGAAAATTAAATATAAAATAGTATTTTTATCTTTGGCGCAGCCGATTGTATTGGCGGCTTAACTTGAGCCGACTCAGCCGTTTATGCCGATACATGCCGGCGGCGGCCACGGCTTGAAAAAATAAGCGGCGACGGCTAGCCGCCGATTTTGAGCCGGTCGGCTTGGTTCTCTGTGTACGACTCTACGTAAGACTGGGGTTCTTCCCTTTGAAAATTCTAATGTTATAAACAGGCAGACAAATTAGTCTCTGAAGAATCTAATCTAATATTTCTAAGAATTCGCCGGAGATATATTTATGACTTAATACAACAGGTGTCTATTAAAAGAGAAAAGTAAGATCTTAACCTTAAAGATTAAAATTAAAAGAGGATTACCGAGGAAATGTTACTTATTTATAATATAAAATTACTGGAAAACGTCATTTGTCATTCAAAAAATGTTCCAGTTTTTCTATGAGAACGTCCAGCTTTAAATGTAACCAAACACAGATATTTTCAGGAAAGATTTTGTATTTAATCTCACATCCTAATTTTACCCTTTATTAATTTTACATTCCTAATCAAGACGAGTCATTACTAGGGTTGCCAGATCCAGATTCACAAAAAACTCTTCTTTTATTAAAAAGACTTTTGCACATATTTAAATTAAAATTAAGTTATTGAGATTTAATTATATTTTTCAATTCCAAAGTCTTGGAAGTTTGTAAGCAATTTCAAAATGTACGTTTGGCTAAAAAGAAGAAAAAAATATTTAAATCAATTTCTTTTATTACAAATATAAATTATGGGCCAAACAATATGAATGTGGACTTTTTTTGAGACTCCTCAATACGTATGATCTCTCAATTTGAATTATTTATTTTAAAAGTTCACAACTAGACTAAGACTCTTAAAATATTTATTTGACAAAAATTTCAATCTACCTCGTAACTATGTGTTATACGTCTCCACTTTGAATATTAATGTTTATTAGTATTATCTTTAGCTGGACAAATTTAATTTTGGCTGGAAACTATATAATTGACGAAGAAGCTTGAAAATTCAGGCAAAATTCAAATCAATCATTACTCTATTAAAATCAGGGACAGAAAATAATCATTATTCTTGAAATTTTAAACAAAAAAATCAGATACAAGGAACAACCGGATAAAAGTGTTAAATACGGAAATGTAATCTTCAGAATAGGTTCTATCGGAATCTGGAATGATTTTTATTTTTTTGATTTTTATAAAAAAAAAATCAATATTAATGATTATTTTTGGTTTTTATTTTTTCGCTCAACTTTTAATGATTATTTTTGATTTTTATTTTTTTGCTCACAATATAAAACATAACATGAGAAATGAAACTGTTAATGCCAAAGGCCTTAAAATCTTTGAAATAATTGAGTCTCTCTAATATTTAATTTCGTTCAAACATATATCAAGACTATTTGCTATAAGATAAATAGTTATCGAAATAGCTATCTATCTCTTTCACTTTAACGCCTAAATCAAAACGTCAAATTGGTCATAAGGTCAGAGATGCTACTTCCGTTTTTTTCATAACTTAAATTGAGTTCCTTTTTATATTGTCCACGGCCAAGCATAGAGGTAATTGCTGATTCCTGAAATAAAATCCATTTTTTTTAATAAATCCTAATTCTGTTGTTTTCTTTTCGTTCTATAATTTCTACTGGGATTTATTTTTTCATTTCTGAGCAAACAAAATAATTAACTTATTTTGTTTACTGGCTTAGAGAAACTCATAGATTTTGATATTCCTCTCCAGCTTTCCAACCCTTATTAGTGAGCTAAACATTGGTCCTATTCGAACCGGATTGGAATTTAAAACATTGAGTTCTCAGAGATTTCGCAGCAACTGAAGTGTCATCTGCAGTCAAATACATATACAAATCTCTTCATCTACTTATCATTATTAAGGTACGTTTAGTATTTTGCTTCTTTATACTTCAGTGCATTTCTGTCTGTCCGTGGGATCATTGTTTTTTTTTCTGCTACATAAAGTAGTAGATATAATAAAAAACAAAAATATATATTTGACAAAATAACAAATTAAAAAAAAAAAAACCATAGATAAATAAAAATTAAAGTGAACATAAAAGTGAAGGAAAAGCCAAAAGATTGGGAAGTGTGCAGCATAGGAAAAATAAACAAGCTAAAAAAAAAAATAAAAAGGAGTAAATAGAGAAAATTGCCATCAGAGGAGTCATTTATCACCCAGTGCTGCCGATTTTAGTAAGTTTGTCCACAAAATTATATCCTTTTTTTATCATATTTTAACAAAGTTTTAAATCGGTCGGTAGTTTGCGTTCGTCGTGTAGGGTGTATTTTTTTATCCAATTCGCCTTATTCCCGCGTGTTTTTGTTAACCTTTTTTTCAGCTCTTTATGCATTCATATTATGTATGCTCTTTTTAATTTCTCAATATTTTTTCCTAGTTATGTTACTTCATACATTTTTCCCTTAATTAATTAATTCCCTTAATTATTTACTTCTTCAATTTTTTGCTCTTGAACATTAAAATACTTGTAACTTGTTTTTATTAATTATCGTGTGTTTTATTCCCCTTCTGTAAAACAGAAAACTCTTTATATTTTAAAGAGAAGCGTGATAACTTCTCCTACTTAACATCCATCTCAGAGAGTTACTCTTTTCCTAACTCTTACAACACATCATTCTCTCTTCAGCTATATTGTGGAGTGTAGTGGTGTTGATCTCTTACTCCAAAGAGAAAACACTTTATTTTCCATTTGTTCCAAATTATAAATTGGAAGGAGAGACGTGTTGTTGTTTAGCATGTAAACTACATAGCCGTGTTCAAGTGATTTTTTCCTTAAAATTTTATTTGCAAATAGTTCCAGTTTTTTTTCGTAGCTTTCCCATAAAAGTAGAGTTCAATGAACTTTAGTTAATAACAGCTGATCGTGGTCCAGTGTTTTAAATATATATAGTCAAACATTAGTCAGAATATTGAAAGAGTGAATTCTTCCTTTAGCAAATTTATTTCATAAATGGTTGTCATTTTGAAATTCTAATCCTTATTTGTTAATTTTAACGAATTTGTTCAGCATTCTTTCGAATACTACACTTTTTTTCTATTTTTCCTTTTATCGAGTGTATATTTTTCTGAGAGTTTATTTCCCTTTTTTTTGGTTACAAGTATTAGCTTAAAACGATGTCGTTAGATCATTTTATTCGCTTAGCCGACAGTATTGTCGAGTTCGAAGCCGATCTGAATGATAACCGCTTCCCATTAACTTCACTTTCCGCATTAGATGTTCATAGGTATGAGTTGAAATCAAATTGGACTCGGGTTAAGACTGCATATGAAAATTTTTTGGTTGACGTAGAAAAAGAGTCGAGCGTTTAATGAAGATCCAGTAGATCTCGAGTCTTTCAAGCTGAAGTACAAAAATACTTATACAACATATTGCACGTGTTTGACCAAACTTTCCGAGATTTCCGACTCACTTCGTGAAATTGTCGCCACTCACTCCGATATTCCGTCTCAACCAGTCTGTTCCACACAGGTTACCCCTACTCAGTTCAGGTCTGTTGAATCTCAGGGTCTACATTTACCTCCGATCGAAATCGAAACCTTCAGTGGGGATTATGGCTCCTGGCCAACCTTCCGGGATATGTTCACTGCGGTCATAACTAATTCTCGGGCTAGTAACTTCGAAAAATTATTTTATTTAACGCAGCGAACCAAAGGGGAGGCGAGGGAGATTGTCAAAAAAAGTCCTCTTACCCATCAAGGTTTTGATTTAGCTTGGAAGGATTTATGTGCTAGATACGAAAATCGTAGAGTCCTGGTAAATTAAAAATCCTTTTTAATCTTCAGCCCATAACATCCGAATCTGGGAAATCTTTAAAACAAATTCAAAGAGATATTAACTCATGTATTTCCATTTTAACTTTATATAATATAGACGTGAAAAGTTGGGATCCAATATTTGTCTTTTTGTGTACAAATCGTCTTCCTGAAAACACATTGACATTGTGGGAACAGGAGCTGAAAGACAAAACTTCTATACCAAAGTGGTCCGATTTAGATGAGTTTTTAACCAATCGCTACAGAACCTTAGAGTCGGTTTCAGAAATTCGAAACTCAGGAAATGCTAAAACAAATGACTTTAAACCAAAATCCAATTCCAACTCAACGTCTAGTAAAAAAGTTAATAGTTTCCAAGTTAATGTCACTAGTCCAAAATGTCAATTATGTCCTAAAGAAAACCACGCTATACGAAAATGTCCAAAATTTTTGTCGATGGACTATCACCAGAGGGTTACAGAGATTAAGAAAGAGGGCCTCTGCTTAAATTGCTTTTCAAAAACTCACACTGTTAAAAATTGCACGAGCAAGCATACCTGCTATAAGTGCAACAAGAGACATAACACACTTCTACATAAAGAAGCAGATTCTCCAAATGTGTCTGTTCAAAATCCAGCTGCAAGCAGAAGCTCTAGTCTGAATCCTAATTTTACTCCTTATATTCACCCTACATCCGCTAATGTACAGTCCACAAATCCTTCAACTTCTGGTGTAGTACAATCTTGTTTCGCAACCAACTCTAAGGGTGTTTTGTTAGGAACGGCTTTAGTAGATATTTGTCACTTGGGTCTGAGATACAAGGCTCGTGCGTTGATAGATTCAGGGTCTGAAGGCACTTTTATATCCGAACGCTTATTCAACTTATTAAAGCTTCCCTTTGAACGTGCTAATGTTCAGATTTCCGGTTTAAATAATTCAGTTTCTGCGAAAGTTCAACGTCAATGTTCCTTTGTCCTTGGTAGTGACTTTGATAAGGAAATCAGTATTCAAGCTACTGCCCTTTTCGTTCCCCATCTATCGGAAAACCTTCCTTCTCATACAATTGCGCGTACTACCTTTTCCAATCTTCCAGACATTCAACTTGCTGATCCCAATTTTTATTGTAGCTCTAAAATTGATGTTTTGATTGGTGGCGATATTTTCCCAAATATCATTTGTTCTGGGATAAGGCATAAAGTTTGCGATTCATTAATAGCACAAGAAACAGTTTTCGGCTGGATTCTCACTGGTCCTATTTCCCATTCTTCCTTTTCAGCCTCCAATATAACATCCCATTTCTGTGAAATTTCTTTGGACAAAGAAATTTCACGCTTTTGGGAGGTGGAGAATCTTCCGAAGAAGAACTTCATGTCCTCATCCGATCAAGCGTGCGAAGATCTATACATTCGCACAACCAAAAAGGATTCTAGTGGTAGATATATAGTAGCCCTTCCTTTTAAGGAAGACTGTTCAAATATAGGTCAGTCTAGGTCTAGTGCAATGGCACAATTTTTCCGGAATGAGGCTAGGTTAATCCGAACTCCAGACTTTAAAATCGAGTATGATAATGTTGTTAGAGAATATTAAGAACTTGGTCATATGGTTAAAGTCAATTCTCCTAGTCATTCTGAGACCAATAATGTGTACTATCTTCCACACCATGCGGTTATTAAGCCTGATAGTGTTTCTACGAAAGTCCGTGTAGTCTTTAACGCGTCTTCACCTTCTTCCAATGGCCTTAGTTTGAATTCCATTCTCCATGTAGGTCCGATTCTGCAAAACGATTTAACAATACTGATTCTTAGATGGAGATTCTTTCGATTTGTGTTTAATGCAGATATACAGAAAATGTATCGACAGATTCTAGTTGATTCAAAACATACTCCATACCAACGAATTTTATTCAGGGAAAAACCAGAAAATCCAGTCCAAGATTATGAGTTGAAAACGGTAACATTTGGGGTGAATTGTGCACCGTATCTTGCCATTCGCACGCTTCTACAACTCGCAGAGGATTCTAAAGAAGTTTATCCGATTGCGAGTTCTATTATCCGAAAATCTATGTATGTAGATGATGTTTTGGCTGGGGCTCACACTAAACAGGATTCCATTAAGGCTAAAAACGAACTGAATCGAGCCCTACAATCCGGCGGGTTTGTACTTAGGAAATGGACTTCCAATTCCAGGGAAATATTGGCAGACCTTCCTCCAGAACATTTACTACATGAACATTTTTTGAAATTCGAAGACAATAGTTCAGCAAAAACGCTAGGTGTCAGATGGAACGCGTGCTCGGATGAATTTTACTTTGTAGCAAGTCAATTTCAACTATCTTCAATATATACAAAAAGAGAAGTTCTATCAAGAATTGCTAGGCTTTTTGATCCAGCTGGTTGGTTGTCGCCATGCATTATTCTAGCAAAAATTCTAATCCAGATACTCTTGAGCAGTGGAAGATATTCGAATCCAATTATTCATCAATAAATTCCATACGTATTCCTCGGTGGATTGATTATATTCCTAATTCTGAAGTCCAATTCCATGGATTTTGTGACGCATCCGAAAAAGCCTACGCAGCAGCACTTTATATCCGAATATCGACAGGTAATTCCATAAAGACACATCTGATATCATCCAAAACTAAAGTGGCTCCTATTAAAACTCTGTCTATTCCAAGACTTGAGCTTTGTGGAGCAGTCCTTTTGGCAGATATGATAGATAGTTTGTTGCCAAGATTGGAAGTAGAGAAGTATACTATATTCTGCTGGACGGATTCAACAATTGTCCTCTCCTGGCTAGCTAAACCACCATGCACCTGGCTTACTTTCGTTGCAAACCGAGTTTCAAAAATTACTCAAATTGTGCATTTCTCCCGATGGAATCATATTAACTCTGAAGCAAATCCAGCTGATTTAGCGAGTCGTGGTCTTTGTCCACAAGACCTGATTAGCAACGACTTGTGGTGGTTCGGGCCACACTGGCTAAAAGGTGTAACGTCTGCATGGCCCAATTATAAAATTTCAAATCTTCCGAATACCGATTTAGAAATTAAACCTATTCGTGTTCATTTTTCTTACTTTTCAGATTATGAGGATCTATTGGACAGATTTTCTTCCTTTTCAAAAGCAATGCGCGTAATGGCATATGTTTATAGGTTTTTCTATCGTACTCATCCTAGATTTCGTTCCAGTTTCTATAAAGAATCCATTCAGCTCTCCAATTCCGAAATTGTTTTAGTTCGTGAACGTCTTATATCTGTGTGTCAAATGGCTGCATATCCAAATGAATACAGGGATCTTTCTTCCAGACAAGTTGTTTCTTCATCCAGCATCTACTGAACCTTAATCCGTTCTTAGATCCAGAAGGGTTAATACGTTCCTGCGGAAGACTTGAGTCATCTCCCTCGTTGTCCTATAACGAAAGATATCCAATAATTATTCCTTATAACTCCCAATATTCACGACTTCTCGTAAAATTTATACATGACATAAGTCTACATGGTGGCAACCAATTAGTTCTACGACTACTTCGTATGCAGTATTGGATTCCAAAGGCTAAAAATCTTATCAAAGCCGTAATCAACAATTGTAAAACTTGCGTGATATATAAGAAAAGATGTCAGAGACAGATTTTGTCAGCATTACCAACAGAGCGTTGCGAAATTACGCGTCCATTTGTGAATACGGGGCTAGATTTTGCCGGACCTTTCGACGTCAAAAGCTATTCTGGTCGAGCTTGTCGAAAAACAAAAGGTTACGTTTGTGTATTCGTATGCTTCTCCACAAAAGCAATCCACTTAGAGGCTACATCTGACCTCTCGACTTCAGCATTCCTCGCTGCAATCAACCGTTTTGTATCACGTCGTGGTTGTCCGTTAAATTTATATTCAGACAATGGCACTACCTTTGTTGGTGCCTCCAAGATCATCGCAAAGGAATTTCTCCAAACCTGTCAACAACGTACTCAAGCTAGTTATGCACTTCAGAATATTACCTGGCATTTTATTCCAGCAGGTGCTCCACATATGGGTGGACTGTGGGAAGCTGGAGTCAAAAGTTTCAAGACTCATTTCCGTAAAGTCGCAGGTTCCTACAAATATACTTACGAAGAATTATCTACATTATTATCCAAGATTGAAGCTTGTCTTAACTCCAGACCGATCTCTCCTATGTCCACTAACCCTACTGATCTGTGTGCTCTTACTCCGGGGCACTTCCTTATTGGGACTCCAATTCTATCACCTGTCGATCCACAGGTTAATGATTCAAATGTTTCAATATTAAATCGTTGGCAAAGATTAAAACTTATCCACCAAAATTTTTGTATGCGGTGGAAGAATGAATATTTGAAAGAATTACATAAAAGAATAAAATGGCAACGACCAGAGCCAAATCTACAAGAAGGCGTACTGGCCGTGATAAAAGAAGAAAACATCCCACCAAACTCATGGCGCCTTGGCAGGGTCCAAAAGGTTTATACTGGTTCTGACAATCAAGTACGCGTGGCTGATGTACTTACACAAAGGGGAGTAATAACTCGCCCCATTGTAAAACTCATCGTTCTGCAAGCACAGTCCTAATCTTCGGCTTTCCTTTCACTCACTTACTCTATTCTATTATTTATTTCATTTCCAGATCAACATGCCTAAAATTGCTTCAAACTCGAAACCCTCCGCTCAAGGATTGCCCAAAAAATACAATTCGTTTCTGTGCCGAATCTGTGAACGACCCCATCCTCTACGTACTTGTAGAAAGTTCTTGGCCATGAATATGAATGATCGTATTCGTGCAGTTCGCAAGCATAAATATTGCACAAATTGTCTTGCACATGATCATTCGCAGGGTACATGTTTTTCTAAGCATGGTTGCAAACATTGTCATAAGTTCCACCATACTTTGTTACATATACATCCTAGATTAAGCAAAGACATATTACCTCAGCGCTCTCGTTCACATTCACCACCATGGACTTCCTCATCCAAAACCCGTAAGTCTCCTTCGTCCAAGTTAAAGAAAGAAGACATGCTACCGTCGTCTTCAAAAGCATCCACGTTGACAGCGATTTTGCGTCAAAATACACTAGTCCTTTTACCCACAATTCTTGTAAAAATCGCTTCAACAACTTCCCATGCAAGATGCTTGCTTGATTCTGGATCTCCGGTCAGCCGAGTATCCAAAAAGTTGGTCGACAACTTAGACCTAACGGCATTCAGTTTACATGACGAAACTATTTGTCCAATCACCCTAAAATCCAGATTCGATTCGTCATCGAAAATTGAAGGAACATTTAGAGTAGATAATCGGATATCTCTGAAAACTCCGTCTGATTCCCTTCCTGAAACGTATAAAAGGAACTTCCAAGATCTTTTCCTAGCCGACTCCAAATTTTACGAATCAGCTGCGATCGACATTGTTATCGGAGCCGACATCTATCCAAAAATCCTACGGGAAGGGGTAATTTCAAGAACGGGCTTTCCCACAGCTCAAAGCACCATTTTTGGTTGGACTATATATGGTCCTTGTTCACTCTAATTAGAAATGCACTTTCGGCAGAGCAAAATACCAAACGTATCAAATTTATATACATATATTTTTATAATATTACCAATTTTTCCATTTTCCTCATATACTATTCTGTATTGTAATATTTGAATTAATAATGAATTATATATACATATGTTAAATTAAGTTTTTTATTCCAGAAGAAGCATCTTTGACAGACCAATTGGACATCGCCACCTGCTTATTTTTTTGCATATATCCTGCAAGGCGGGCGGTAATGTTAATGCCAAAGGCCTTAAAATCTTTGAAATAATTGAGTCTCTCTAATATTTAATTTCGTTCAAACATATATCAAGACTATTTGCTATAAGATAAATAGTTATCGAAATAGCTATCTATCTCTTTCACTTTAACGCCTAAATCAAAACGTCAAATTGGTCATAAGGTCAGAGATGCTACTTCCGTTTTTTTCATAACTTAAATTGAGTTCTTTTTTATATTGTCCACGGCCAAGCATAGAGGTAATTGCTGATTCCTGAAATAAAATCCATTTTTTTAATAAATCCTAATTCTGTTGTTTTCTTTTCGTTCTATAATTTCTACTGGGATTTATTTTTTCATTTCTGAGCAAACAAAATAATTAACTTATTTTGTTTACTGGCTTAGAGAAACTCATAGATTTTGATATTCCTCTCCAGCTTTCCAACCCTTATTAGTGAGCTAAACAGAAACTATTACGCAATTTTTAATAAAAAAGATTTCTCATCGTAAATTAGATTTATTTACTAAAAGGCAAGTGTGATGATATATTTTTTATCAGATTTTTTAAAAAATATCCAATTTTTTACAAAATTCGAATTATTTTCTAAAATTTTTTTGTTTTATTAAAAATCAATTTTTTTATTAAAAATAAAATCATTTGCAATAAATCAAAGTTTTTACTTAAAGAAAATTTTTTACAAGATAAAAGTTTAATTTCTCATGTTGTTTTATATTGTGAGCAAAAAAAATAAAAATCAAAAATAATCATTAAAAGTTGAGCGAAAAAATAAAAATCAAAAATTAATGATTATTTGTTGATTTTTATTTTAAAACTCATTACGGTCCTTGATTAAAGTATGTATATTAAAGTGCCTTACGAAAAAAAGTTGCAAATTTACCCCTCTAGAAATAGAGATTGGTATATTCTTATATGATTCCCAAAATATTTCATCTCAATGTTTAAATTTACGTGAGCTGGAGCATTTTCAAAACACCTCTAAAATTACATATTTTTTTCATATCATTATCAAAATTTTAGTTATAAGAAAATTTACTTCAGATTATAAAAGAGGCATACTATGACCATGAATATTCATTTGTGTTATTATTATGTCTCTTTTCAGTCGCGAAATATTAAGATTTTACTTAAATTTTTTATCATATTTTCTTCGATCAAACTTGTAATTTTATATAATTCAGATATTTTTACCAAAATATATTAGGTTTTTATGTACCATAGGAATGGTCTATCCTGTTACTATTGAAGATAAGACGTAATTAACTCATTAAGAACTAGAGGGTCAACTTTATGCATTTAGTTCCTAAAAGGTTAAATTTGGAATTTTTGCAAATAAATCGCATGGAAGTACTTATTACGCTTAAATATTGATAAATTTATGAAAAACATAACAAGTTCATTTAAAACCGCGAAAATAATCGAATTAAAATGATTTTTTGAAATTAAGCCTCTATTTTACACGAATTTACAGCATTTTTGATCAATTATGTTTTTGGGGACATTTATATCCTTAACTTATCATTTATTTGCCGTTAAAATTAATTTAACCAATTATGGACCGGAAATGCCAAAATATTATTTGAGCAAAGAAAGGGTTAAATGAATGCACGTATCAATAGTATTTAATGAGTGCTTTCCAATGATGTGCTAAAATATAATTTACGATGAAAAATGTCCAAAATATTCAAACTTTTATAAAATACTATTTAAAATAAAATCATTACAAATTTAACTAAAATTTTAATTTCGCGTGAATGAAAACAAATTTTAAACTATTTTTTGTTTAATATGTAGTGGACATCGTTTTTCTATCATATGTTGTAATTTTTTGACAAAAAGTTAAAAATTATGTATACTGTTGATCAAAAATAAAATATTTTTGGAGGTATTTTAAAAATGGTCCAGCTCACGTAAAATTAAATAATTGAACCGAAATATTTTGGGAATTAGCTTAAAACATATCAAAATTCAATTCTAGGGGGGTACATTTGGGTATATTTTTGTCCCCATACAAATCAAGGCACTGTAATGTATATATCCAGTTATGAAATTTTTTTTTACCAATAATTTTGAAGATTTAAATTGGTATATTATTCTAATAGCGTAATTAATTTTTCCCTCCATCGCTGTAATGAAAACCCTAACAAAAAAAAAAATTCGTAAAATACAATTGCGAAGGACCAACGCTGAAAAAAAATAAATAAAAACCTTTACAGAAACTTTAAGTAAGTGGTGGCTGTGATAAAGGGCTTCTCGCTTGTTTTCATACATTATTGTTTAAATGAAAATTAAACATAAAAAATGGCAACGACAACAATAAAAAAATCTCAGTCATTCGCAAAAAAAAAAAAAACGAGTTTCCCTACTTAAAACTTCTTATTCATTACGTATGTATAGGCTGTATTAAATTTATAACCACTGACTAAGTATGTAATACCCAAAAGAAAATTTTATCATCAAAAGAATTTTAAAAAGTGACAAATGATTTTGAGATTTTATTTGAGAGGATATTTCAATACCTTTCAGTTGTTGGTACACGGCTGAAAATTTGATTTAAAATAGAATAACAAAAATTACATTACATTTAATTACTGCAGTTTACTTAGTGTAAAAAGTACCTGATTACATTAAATTATACTAAAAGAGTGATAACGTAATCTGCAAAATTAATTCCGCTGACATTTAATCAAATGTGGATAAAAATCAAGGATGTTTACGATTTCATTTAATAAAATTATGGGAAAACAAAAAAAATTTACTTATCTTTAAATAAACACTTTAAATGTCTCTAATAAATTTCCAATTGGGTAAATAAAATTATATTGAAGTATAAATACATATATATTTACTAATGTGTAGGCTCTTCATGCAAGTGTTTTTTTAAGTACTTTACGCTCAAAAGACCCATCAACATTCTCAGGTGCGCCAAGTGTTTTTTTTTTTTTCGTTTCAGATTTTGTTATTTATTTATATTTTGTTATTGTTGTTTTCCAATACATACATAAATAAACTATAGTATACTTTAGCTGTTACCAAAGTTAAGACCTTAAGATTCTTGTGGGTTTTTTTTTTTTCTTCTTCGCATTTCATTTCGTTTGTCTACATCTTTCGTTCGCATTTAGTTTTGTTTCATTATTTATAACCTCCACGCATACTTGTTGCATTAAAACACGACCAACCACCAAGTTGTCGCATCTTTAATGTTTATTTGTTGCATTGTACTCATCATCGACAACATACATACACTTCACATCCTTCATTGTATTAAGAGAGGAGTTAGTATATTAAATATATACTTATATTTCCAATATTGTCCCTCTTTCATTTGGTATTGTTTGTGGCCAAGAGGTAGGTGCCTGACTGCCTGCCTTTTCATATTATTATTTTTATTACTTTCCCAAGTCAAGGACACAAATTCTTGGTAAACTTTTATTTCTGGTACCACATTTTGTGGCAAACAACTGTAGGCATTAAAAAAAATTATATTCTCACGATCTTTTTATGGTCAACACATAATAAATAAGTTAAATACTATTCTGTTTTAAAGTATTCTTTGTATTATTTTTATTTATGTACCTGATTGCAAGCACTAACTAGTTAAGTACTTGTTGTAGTTGCTTTAAAGAGTCTGTATTAAGAAGTATTTAATTTACACATTTCTTAACCATATTTAGTAGGTGGAGTGGTGCATTAAGTATAGTGAGTGGCTTGTAGAAACTTTATAGATGGAATTTTATGAGTGGTAGACTTTAAATATTTGATGGATAAATGCTGTATTGATGAAATGCAGTTATGGGAAAATTTAATTTAAATTATTAAAAAATAACACATATATATACACATATTTTCACTCTTATTGCTCTGTTTAAATAGAATAGATTTTCAAATACAAATCGGTTTTTTTGTGAGAAATATAAACGATTACAGATTTTAATTTTTTTGCTCCAGAGCATCTAAATTCCTTTTAAATGTGATTTTAGATATAAAAAAATTTGAATTTGGAGTAATATATAAGTGATCGCATTACATAAGTGATTTTAATTTGTTATGCTCTAGAGCGTCTAGTTTCTTTATAAAATTAGATTTTAGATTTTTATGTAAAAAGTCGATTTTTGGTGAGAAATGTAGGTGGTCGCACTTTTTGAATTCATTTTGGTCTAGAGTCTCTAGTTTCTTTGTTTCCTTGTGATCACAGATTATCATACTTTCTGCTCTAAAACAAGGCTTTCCACTCTGAAAACACATGAAAAAACTAAGAGAACGTCCGCACATGTGCGCCACTTTGACAAGCACTACTCTAGATCCTCTAGTCTCCTTACAAAATGAGATTTTAGATTGTCATATAAGAAATCCATTATGGGTGAGATATTTATTACATAATTTTTTTCTTACAAACGCGAGATTTTTTAAAAAAAATATTAATAATTTTCATTTAAAAAAATAAAAATTTTTTAGTAAAAAAAATATAAGTGAATAACGCCTCTACAAAAAATTTGCGATTAATTGAATTTTGAAAATTAAATTTTTGTAATAAAGTTAGGTATCAAATAAAAATAAACAAAATTATGTGTTAATAGCCATCAAAATCAGTTTGGTTGAGTTGTTTTCTTATAAAAAGGTGTCAAAGTTAAACATTTTTTTACATTTTGGGAAGAAAAAAATTAAATTTTCACCAACTTTTGGTGTATTTTTTTAAATAAAAAATCTTTTAAAATAAAAATTTTAAAATTAATCATGAACTTCAGGTATTTAAGTGTACTTTTCTCTAAGTATTTGTAAATATTTTTTTTTTTTTTTTTTTTTTTTTTGTACACTAATTTTAAACTTTCATGGAATGCAGCATAAAATTTTTCTGAGAAACAGTACATGCTGTCTACTTTAATACTGTGAAAAATCGTACGTATATATATCCCGATTTTAGAAATATATATTATTTTTTTATTATTATTATTTTTTTTTTTTTTTTTTTTTTTTTGCTTTAACAAATATTAGACAGTGGGGATGAATCGAAAATGTTTGTAAATATATCTGTAACTTATAATCGGCTGATTGGACTTACATCAAATTTTATACAGGCATAACAGAGGAGAGTAATATTTTGAGGTTGGAAGAAGAATCTTACATACATTTCAAGAGCGGAGCTATGTGGGCTCAAAGTTGAGTACCTCTGACATAGAAAATTTATAACCATTAGCCGATTTCAAAGATTTTTATATCATCTTAAGAAGAAGAATAAAAAAAAAAATGTTTTTCCCGATTAGTTTATTTGTTTTATTAATATTAATTGTTTAATAAAAACTATGAAGAAATAAAGAAAGAAAGACTTATAATAGGATTAAAAAATAAAAAACATTTATTGGCAGGAATAATAAATTGTTATCAACATAAATACCATTATAATTGAAACCTTGAAAGCATTAAGTTTATATTGGGAGTTCTACGACATTACTGAACTTCAAGTGATAATGTCTATAAAAATTTTCCATTTTGTCACAATTGATGACAATAAAGCATAATTTTAGTACAATTTGTAAATTTTAATTGAAATCCCTGGCTCATATTGGGCAATGAAATTGTTTATTTATTAATTTTATTTGTTTGAATTTATTTATTTACCTAAAACTATTTATATTATTTTATTTAAATTTATTTTGTATTGTGAGCCACCTTAAACCTGTAAGGCTGCACTTCATCGAATCGACGACGCATTTTTCAATGATGTCGTTTTTAACTAAAAATGCAGTATTTTGAAAACTGAATTTTTGGTAATATTTCACATAAATACAACTTAAATAATTCAGAAAGTTAGATAGAATAAAAATAAGTATAGCCTTTCAGGGTTAATGTTTGCTTAAATTGTCTTATTTAATTGATCTTACTGCAGAGCTTTTTTTCGTTAAGTTGGCTTAGTTATTTGATATGTGTTATACAAATAACAAGTTTAGTGGTCCACAAGAAAATAATTATATTAGTTAAATAAGTTCGAGAGGGAAAAGCGATAAGTAGTGTTATTATTATAATTTTATATTTTCTTAGTTTTGTTGTATTTTAAAATATACTTTATATAAAATTTTTTCTTTCATTTTGATGGTGTAGTTAAATTCGCCCCTTATGAACAACAGTGGCAGCCGGCGACTACATCAACTATCTGAATTCTGGAAGTTTTTACCATATAGCCTAACATATTTAATCGATTGTTTTTAGTATTATTTGTAATTAATTGAATTACAAACATTTCTATTAAAGAAAGGAAACTTAAAATAAACGATTTTTAATTTAAAATTTGCAAAAATATACAAAAAGGTGGATGGAAAACGGCCATCAGAATTCTGCCAAAAAAAAAAAATAAAAAACCTTAAAATTCAAAAAATATATTTTTATATATATTTCCTTACCCTGAATAATTCGCCATTTTCGAACCATTTAAAAATGCATTTTACCTAATAATAAATAAAACGCGATCATTAAAATATTGATATCAGCTTTCCCTGAATTAAGCGCCATTAACGCCTCTAGTTTCTTTATAAAATGGGATTTAAGATTTTTAGATAAAAAATTGAATTTTATTGAAATATGTATATAAGTGATCATAAATTTTCATCCTTTCAAACTGAATTAAACTAAAATAAAAACAAACAAAAAAATAATTAAATTAAAAATTTACCATCATCAATTTTCGAGTGTAACTAATAACAAATCATAAATTTTACCAAAAAATAACATTGTTCCCATCATAATTATATGGTTTCTGTTTATTATGAATCAAACACGAACGAACATGGGTAAATATAATTTGCAGGTGAAAACTACAAAAAAAAAACAGAAAAAGGACACCTCATTTTAAAAGTGTTGCAACACTCATACTGATGAATCGAAAATAAACTTAAAATTATACCTACATAATCTTAAACATAATTCAAAATTAAAAAAAACTAAAGATAAAAAGAAAAAGCAGCACTAAATGAAATATTGAAACAAGTGGTAAAAGTGTTGTCTTGCAACACTTTAACACAAAATACCATGAAATTCCAAGAACAAACCAAAAAAAAAAAAAAACATCGCTAAGTATAAACCAACCAACATAAGCTTAAGTCCTTAATAAAACAAACCGACAAATTCGCCACTGTACTGTAATTAACGGATTTATAAAATTCGAACAAGGTGTTACTTGTTACCTTGAATGTTTCGACTGACTGCTTAAGTATTTATTAGAGCAAACAAGATCAGAACAGAGCAGGACAAGACAAGACAAGCTGGTGAACATGCCAAACTTCAATATACATAATTACTAATGATAATTTGAAATAAACTTTTTTAAGCTCGTTTGGCTGAAGATTTAATTTGATTTAAGTATTACTTTCTGCTAACATCCTGTGTCCATTACTTTCTTTCCTTCGTGCAGTTTTAGTGTTAATTTGTTTAACAGAAAAGCGGATTTAAATTGCAGTATAGGAGGATTATAAATGTGTCTGAAATTATTGCTTGTTTTTCTAAAAGGTTATTGAGAACTAAAAAAAAATAATGATTTTAACACATGATGAAGCTTCAATATATAATTAATATTTCTCTTATTTATACTTTGATAGAACCTAAATTATAGCAGGTGTTTTGATAAATGATGTGGTATAAAATAATAATGTGTGCTGAAGAGTGTTAACAATATAGCAAAGAATTTAAAAATTTGATTAAAGATATTTCTCGTTTTTTTCTTTCAGCCCTCCTCCCCAAATAATTCTTAGTCATTTTATTTTATTAAAACTCTTATCTTTTTTCCAGTTAAAGTCTATTATGTCTAAATAATTTAAATAATTTGTTATAATTAAGAAATATTTTAAAAATGTTTTCAACAACCTACACTCATTCAATTATTCACTCACTTTAAGTCTCTTATAAAAAAATGAAAATAAAACCAAATTCATTCCAACATGTTGTGATTTTGTTAAATTTATAATTTCAAATGATATTCGCTTTATACAGCCGTATTTCATTTTTATTGGATTTTTTTAGTTTCAATTTTTTTCTTGTCGCCTGTGCACAGTGTCATATTTATGTGTGTAAATTAATAATGATCATTAAGGTGTGCTTTAAATAAACTACATGTCATTATTAGTGTTTCATTTACACTTTAACACTAACGTTAACAATTTTCCATTATTTTTTTTTTTTTATTTCTGTGCAATTTTGTTCATTTTCATGCAACCAACTAACAACAAAAAAAACACAAACAAAAAATTACTATATTATCGCACAATTGAAAACGCAAATGGTAGTGGCAAATTAAAGTTACCACGTGTGGGTAGATGAATACCAATGAATAGTGACAACAACAATAACAAAAGCTAAAATATAATAAAACTATATTATTTACTAATAAATAAATCAGCTGAAAAAAATACAAAATAAATATTTACCTAAAAATAAAACAGAAAAGTGATACCAAATACTCTAACCAGGTAAAGGACCTTAGTCTAGGACGACTTAAATACTTTCATCAATATCGCAAGAAAACTGAAATAAGCTGTAGTTTCGTGAAAAAAGTTAAATTGGAAAAAGACTTCCATCTATAATTTCATATATTTAATTAAAGGATTTTTCTAGCAAGAGAAATATTTTTATGTCAGACAACGACATTTTTCTACGCAGAAAAAATATGTCTTTGTCACAAGGATTTTTTAGGCAGAAAAATATGTCTTTTTTAAGCGGAAGAAATGTATGTCTGAGTCAGACACCGACATTTTTTCTAGGCGGAAAAACATGTCTGTGTCAGTCACCGAAATTTTTTCTAGGCGGAAAAACATGTCTGTGTCAGACACCGACATTTTTTCTAGGCGGAAAAACATGTCTGTGTCAGACACCGACATTTTTTCTAGGCGGAAAAATGTGTCTGTGTCAGACACCGACATTTTTTCTAGGCGGAAAAATGTGTCTGTGTCAGACACCGACATTTTTTCTAGGCGGAAAAATGTGTCTGTGTCAGACACCGACATTTTTTCTAGGCAGAAAAATGTGTCGGTGTCAGACACCGACATTTTTTCTAGGCAGAAAAATGTGTCTGTGTCAGACACCGACATTTTTTCTAGGCGGAAAAATGTGTCTGTGTCAGACACCGACATTTTTTCTAGGCGGAAAAATGTGTCTGTGTCAGACACCGACATTTTTTCTAGGCAGAAAAATGTGTCTGTGTCAGACACCGACATTTTTTCTAGGCAGAAAAATGTGTCTGTGTCAGACACCGACATTTTTTCTAGGCGGAAAAATGTGTCTGTGTCAGACACCGACATTTTTTCTAGGCGGAAAAATGTGTCTGTGTCAGACACCGACATTTTTTCTAGGCGGAAAAATGTGTCTGTGTCAGACACCAACATTTTTTCTAGGCGGAAAATATGTCTGTGTCAGACACCGATATATTTTCTAGGCGGAAAAATATGTTTATGTCAGACACCGACATTTTTTCTAGGCGTAAAAATGTGTCTGTGTCAAACACCGACATATTTTCTAGGCGGAAAAATGTGTCTGTGTCAGACATCGATATATTTTCTAGGCGGAAAAATATGTCTGTATCAAACACATAAAGTTTCTAGCCAGAAAAATAATATCTGTGTCAAACACAAAGACTTTTTCTTATTATTTAGACGGGAAATATGTTTTTGGAGCTCCAGAGTCTAACAGATCACTTTTATTTCCCATAAAAATCTATATCTTATTCAAAGTTTACAATAATTTCAAATATTTTTTTCTATCTATATTAAACAATTATTATGTTAATAACAATAAAAATAATAATCTTAATTTCATGGATTTAGCCAATTTGAAATTTGAAACTTATAATAATTTCAATTTAAACCAAAAAATTATTGAAGACAAAAACCAAGTAATTTTAGTCATGTTTTAAATTTGTAATTTTGTTTCCCATGACCTCGAAAATAAGGAGTAATTTCAGTAGACAAATTGAGGTTTGAAACTAAAACGAAACCATACAGCCACCAGACAACAACAGCAAAAAAAAAACAATTACAATAACAATGGGCTATAAGCAGCAACAGCAGCATGATTTTAAAATTAAATTAAACCATAAATAGCTCAAATTCAGCTCTAGTACAAGCTCAGAGTAGCATGAGTAGTATTTGGTAGTTGTAATAAGCTACTGTCTACAGTTGTGTGTTAAATTTCCTTCAATACTTGTTCTCGAAAATCAATGTAAATTAGCATTATAACTTGAAAATGTGGTTAAATTATTTTTTGCTTTATTTTTTGTTTAATATTTTATAGAAGACACTTGTTTTTTATTTTTTATATTTTTTGTAGTTGTCATTTTAAGTTGGGTGTAAATTGCCCAGCTTTTAGTTTAAATATTCATAATTTAAATTTATTAAATTTCAACAACATGTAATGAATTCCATAAATATTGTTCATGATCATCAACTGCATCAGTTTTAAACATTTAGTTGGGTGTTTGACAGGTTTTGTTACTGGCTGAGGTTGATTTTAATTTAATAATAATTTGTTGATATTTAAAACTGTTTTTCGTGATTTTTATTAATTAATAAAGCCTGAAGCTATAATTTTAATTAAATATTTCATTTAAATTGAATTTTCATCACACACCATGAAACGATAAAGATAACAGCAGCTAGTATAGAAAATGACAGGTGTTTAAGGCATTTAAAATTAAAAGTATTATTTTTATTGTGAGAAAAATTCTGTCTACTTTTTGAAATACAAAGTTTGTATTAAAAACTGCAGAATCCTTTTCAAGTTTGCTGCTTAAGTCTTTCGTTTTTATGCTTAAGTTTAAATCATTTTGTTTATATTTCTTTAGAATTCTAGTTTGTTTTCATTATTAAACCCCTGAATTTCAAAACCTTTTTCAACTACTTATCTTAATAACACTAACAACAATTTTATTATAATTTTTCAAAATTCTTAGAAAATTAGGTTAAGGATCAATATTAACAATTCACTTTAGTGTGAGAAATAAATTGAATTCATTATTACTAAAACCTCTAAACAGGAAATTTCATTTAACACTTCCACGAAACAACTAAATAAATAAATCATATAAACAATAATATTTTTTAAACTACCAAACAATTGAAACTCAAAGCAATTTTTTTTACGAATTTATTAGAAAGATTTCATTTGTTCCCACACAAAAAATTCATAATAGCTGTTGCCTGCCCTTTTTAAGTGATCTCTGCAATTGTGTGCCTTTTTTAGCAAAAAAAAAGGGACTAACTACTGCAAACATGAACAAATAATAAAAATACCTTTAAGATATTTTCAAATAATACGTGCACAAAGAGTAAAGCTTTCGCTTTATTTTAAGCCACATTCAATGATTCAAGTAACAAAAAGCAAGTGGCATCATCAGAGCATCGTCATCAACCTTTTGTGATCATGATCACGATTTTCAGAGAATGATTAACAGTAGGGGGTTTTTTTATTATTTTTGTTTAAGATTTCATCTTCTATCTTTTTTGAAGTGTAAACTTTATTTAGCTAATAATTATATCCTAAAAAATGAACAGTGGCTTAGACAAGGATAATAGCGATTAAAATCATTTAGCTATGTTGTATTGTTTTCCTGTACGGAGCTATCTAAGTTAAAGATTTTTGTAAAGCAAAAAAAAAATCAATTTTGATTACCTTTCGCTGTATTTTTTTTTTTTTTTTTTTTTTTCAACAAAGGTGTTTAGAATAATTCCATATCAAAACGGACAAAAAACAGACATTTTCAGATTTGATATTTGATTTCAATGAAATACGCTACAGTTAATACCTATAGCTGCAAGAAAGTGCAAGAATGGATGTAGGAATGCTTTTAATAAAAAAAATCATGTTGTTTTGTACAAAATGAAAATTTTACTTTTTTAAGAAAAAAAGGAAATTTCGTACCATAGAAAAGTACAAAAAAATAAAAATACCAAATGACCAATTAGACTGTGTGCTTAAATTGAGACTAATGTGAATATTCTAACGAAAAACCTCACTTAAATATGATGATAATGATAGGGAGTAATTTCATTTAAATCCAATATTTAACTTTGTATTCAATACAAGTTGAAAAATTGTATGAAGATCTTAGATTTACCAGAACATTTTTGCTAATAATTTTGAAACAAATTATGAAAATATTATGAGGGCGAATCAATATTTCCGTGACTTTTCGAACTTCCCTCGTAGTTATATGAAATGCAACACTGTTCGCATCAAGTACCACCTTTTAATAGACTACTGTCAAATTTTGAGTAAGTGTAGTCATTTACTTTGCGTTAACAGCTGTTCAAAACATTGTGTGCTCGCACAAGTACAAATGACGCTGAACGTTTTCAACGCCAATTGAGGTCAGTACACCCGAAAATGTCGAAAAAATCTACGATATGGTGTTGGCCGACCGAAGAGTAAAAGTGCGTGAGATTATTGATGCCATAGGCATTTCATATGACAGTGTGGTTTCGATTTTAAATGATCAGTTGGGTTTAAGAAAGTTGTCTGCAAGATGGGTGTCGCGTTTGCTCTCAATTGACCATAAACGTAAACGTGTGACAACTTCAAAGGATTGTTTGGAGTTGTTTAACCGCAATCCGAATGAGTTGAATTGAACTGTGGATAAAACATGGATCCATTACTGTACTAAATAATGGGTTTCTCCGGGTGAACCTGCTCCGAAGAAGGCCAAGGTAAGTTTGTCGGCCAATAAGGTGATGGCAACAGTTTTTTGGGATGCACGCGGGATAATCCACATCGATTACCTTCAAAAGGGAAAAACAATAAATGGCGAATATTATGCCAACTTATTAGACCGATTTAATGAGAATTTAAAAAGAAAACGACCCCATATGGCCAAGAAAAAAGTTCTTTTTAATCAATATAATACACGGGTGCACACGTGTGCAGTCTCAGTGGCAAAACTCTATGAATTGGACTACGAATTGATACCTCATCCGCCATATTCTTCGGATTTAGCCCCTAGTGACTACTTCCTATTTCCAAACCTAAAGAAATGGCTCGGTGGAAAAAGATTCAGCTCCAACGATGAAATTATTGACCAAACAATTGCCTATTTTAAGGACCTCGAAAAATCCTATTTTTTGGAAGGGATACAAAAACTGGAGAAACGTTGGACTGAGTGTATTGAGTTAAAAGGGGATTATGTTGAAAAATAAATTTTTGTTTTGCAAAAAAAAAAACTGTGTTTCATTCAAAAAGTCACGGACTTATTGATCCGCCTTCGTATGAACATTTATGAACGTATGGAGGACATAATAGTGGATAATATTTAGATCCTTTTACGTCATTTGATTACCATATTGTGCTTTAATTATATCCGTCCGGACGTCCGAATTTTGCAGTAATATTTATATTACGCAATTTTTGTTCTAATTTTACAATGTAAATTATTAAAATATATAATGTTTATTGTATTGTCAGTGATAGCTAATTTTGTGCAAAATAACATAGAAAACATCGCAAACAAAAATATTAACTCGTTCAAAAGTTATTGATCACTTATACCCCCAAAAAAGTACATTGAGCGACGTGTATAACATTTATTTACTTCGGAAGATATAATGGTCGAAACTGAATATCTCGAATAACGATTTTTTAAAATTCTTAAAATATATATAAATAATTTAACTTTTTTTTAAATCGAGCCAAAATTCAAGTTGGAGACTCTTTTGGTTTATTAGTTATGAAGCCAAATAAGATAAAAATAATTTTTTTTTTTTTTATGTAAAAATTTTAAATATCTACAAAAATTAATTTAAAGTATTTTTTTTTTTCTTTTGAATTAAATTTTATATAAAAAATTTGACTTTGGTTTATATTATCTTACATAACTTCTAAATTAAATGATTGGTATGGGCAAGAGTTGTGTTAATATTATATAATTTTTTAAGAATTTTAAAAATATCTTTTTTTATAACTTTAATTTTGACCTTTGAACTTTCAATAAATTTATTCTATATTTTTTTTTTTTTCAAAATTTTAAAATTATTGTTTTTTGATTATGCCTAACTTTGAACTTTTAATGTAAAAAAATTTTATAAATATAATTATAAAGGTAATAAATAAATTGGTCCTTAACTATCTATCATGTACAGTTTAGAAATTATTAGCAATTAAACAAGTACACCTTTGTAAAATTATTGCAGATTACCATTCTGCCAAAAAAAAAATATTAAATTTATAAAAATGTGTTTTTTCATACCCACCATCAAAATGATGGGAGGTATATTGATTTTGTCATTCCGTGTGTAACATGTCGAAGGAATCATCTAAAACCCCACAAAGTATATATTTTCTGGGTCCTGGTTAGATTCTGAGTCGATCTAGCTATGTCCATCTGTCTGTCTGTCTGTTGAAAGCAGGATAGGGCTCGAACGGAGCAATGTAGGGGGACAAAAATTAGTGTGTTCCGTCCACTGCACCGCCTACCTGCCTTATAAAGTGAAACTTCAACGAAATTGTGTTCAAATAGTTCAAGAACCACTGTAAATTTGGAAACAAAAAATGAGCGTGGTCCACCCACTTTACCACCCACCTCCCATATAACGTAAAATTTGAAAAAGTTGATGGTGAGTATATAGATTCGGCCGAATCGAATATAACATTCGCGATTGTTTTTATCTAATAATAAATAAAAAATAAAACGTAATCATTAAAATATCCCTGAATTTAATTGTTTTTTGAATACATTTTTCCCTAATGTGGCCTAGACTGATTTTTATGAAACCTGAGATAGAAGAAAAGTTAGACTTTCAGAATATTGTTTGTTGGATTATGTTACTTAAGCAGAATGGGCGCCGCAGTGGGCCGAAGTTGACCTCCTCATGAATGAAAAACATATCAAATCTTTTAAATTTTACAAACATACACCGGTTTTACATATTTTAACATTTCTGCATTATACTAAGTAAGAATTTAATTTCCCTTTTTTTCTTTAGCCTTATAATTTTTAAAATACAAATTTTAAAAAAATTGTTAAAAATGTGTTGAAAATCTTCAAAATTTTCTAAATTATGCTCAACAAAAGACTATAGCTTAAAATAGCGTGTGTGTATTTTTTTTTTTTTTTTTTTTTTTTCTTTTAATTTATATACCCACCATATGCAACATTTTAAAATATCTCCTCATATGTGAGAGGGGTGGTCTATAGCCAGTTCTTGAACTATTTACATAAAATTTTCTTAACTTTTTAAATTTTTATGGATAGTGGGGCACGCACATAGAGATATAGCTAGGTCGATTCAAACACGAACAATTAAAGACCGCGTATATATTTTCGGCAAACTTCGCAAGATTTTTTTTCTAGATTAGTTTTAATAGCTTTTAGACGTATTTCCCCACACAGTCATATTTTTTTTTTTTTCGGTCTCAATTACAACTCTGCTCTTTGATTTAACTTTGCAAAGTATGTAGTTTATTTAATTTTGATAAAATCACATATTTCAAGTTTGATCACTTCCTACATAGACAAATCAATTATTTTTAAGGAAATGAATTTTAAATAAACAGTTAAAGAATTTAGATCGTTTTGACCAATATTGGAATTAAAATAAAACAGAAGGAACATTTTCAATAGATGTATCTTTAAAGACACAGTGAGCATTTAAGGGTTACTATAGAGGGACTTAAAAGGAAAATCTGATAGACTGAATTATCTTTTATACCGTTATCAAAATTCTAGTTTCGATACTTAAAAATATGTTTTGTTCAACGGATATAACACCGTATTCTCAAGCTCTGAAAATCTGAATATTCCGATTCCTAAACATTTGTACCATCGATACATAAGTATAATTGACAGCATGATATATCACATTTGAGTGTTAACTTAGACTTTATTCGGGCACCTCTGTTCAAAAATTGTAAGATTAATATTTTCTTCTGATGGATCCGCAGCTAATTAAACAAGCCGAAGTCCCCTTTTTTGAGGGATACTTGAGAGATCTAAGAATTTTCAAAGAGCTGGTTATTTCTCCATGAAGCCTAAAACATTTAGAAGTATAATCCTATTGCTAATCATCGTTTTGATGATCGAAACTCCTAACAATTGACAGCATGATTCCAAAGTAACAGTTTTCTGGAAAATGAGGGAATTTTTCATGTACTAATAATGATAAAGATCGATTACCTAATCATACTTTGCAGAGATTGGTTCTTTATTCTAAAGACTTTTAAAAACTTTATGTATAGTATCTTATCTTCAGGATTATAAAATCAATTAATTTTTTATTATTAACTAGAATTATTTTCAATCAGCTGTAGCACAATTTTTGCTTATATTGATTTAACTGATATCAGAAATAAAAAAAGAACGATTTTCATAAAAAAAAAAATAAACTAAAACTAAAAGAAAATAAAACTTAAAAATTATTCACGTATGTGCGTGATCTTGAAATTATATTGAGACACGTTTTGTATAAGCTTGAAATTAAGTACGAATAAGTATTAACGTTATTGACCTATGATCTGTAATGATCCATCTTATACAATCTTTCCAGCAGTTTTTCTTACACTCACCAACCAACTCACTCCTTATGTTTAAACACGTTGTGAACCAAAAACTCAACAACTTGTGCAAAATTTTAAAAAACATGATTACAAAATTACAAAAAAAATAAAAAATCAAAAATCTCTTCATTGTTGATCTGCTCGCACTAAACAATTTAAATGTAAAACGAATATTGTAGCATAAAGTTCAATACATTTACTTCTACTTCATATTTCTTTACTTTTTCTTCTAGTTTTTTAGCAAAGAGATGATAGTTTATTAAAAAAAAAAAAAAAAAACTTAAACATTACATGTTTGGGTTATAAGATCATGATGCTGATCGTCATCATTATTATGATCATCATGGCCAGACAAAAGATCAACACCACTTAAATAATTTTATGATGTCGAAGATGAAAACAACCAAAAGGCCAGATCATTCCTATTCGTATGATACCTTTTTGTATTTACAACTGCATCTAAATTATCCGAAAAGAGTGAACAATTCAATTTTCCAGACAAACAGCAACAATATTCAAACAAATTGTATTTTAAAGGTTCACCTTGGGAAACTTTTACAAGACAAAAAGATGATGCTACAGCAGTCAGATTTTATGGTAATAAAATTGCACCACCAGGTTATTGTTGTTAAAATAAATTTTTCAATATATTTAAAGAAAAAAACCAACATACAGAGTAATAAAATTGTTAACAAATAAAAAAAAATAATAAAATGAAGAGAAAGATTCAAATTGCAGCTTGATGGAAGATGCTAAAAGGGAATTAGCAAAAGGTATAGTAGAGTGGGTCAAGTAGGAGTAGAAAATACTTTATAACTTTTAATATTTTATGTCATTCGTTATCTATTTTTATTAGAAAACATTTTTTAATTAAGATTTTTTAAATAACTTAGTGCGCTCTTTAGACAAAACAAAAATACTCACAAAATAAATTGGCTACAAACTATTCCTTTCAAATGTAAATAGTAGCCTCCAATATCATCTAACAGCTGTCATTCCATTTTACCTCAAACCTTCATTTTCAAAAAATACAATCATCCCAACAGTAGTAATGACCTTCTCTCTAACCTCACATATATGTATATAAATAACTGATCAGTTAAATACACAAACTGTATTTCTATTGGGCATATATTAGCAAAAAATACAATAGCTACAATTCAAGCGGCAGCCTCCAACAAATATTAAAATCTTCAATCATCATTTCTAAACAATCACATGATGCCAATAGTTAGTTCATACACAAAATCCTTGCCTCCTGAAAGATCACACACAGATACACACACCAGCAGCAAAAGCAAAAACCTTTCATTTACAAAATCAAGCATTAAGAATTTATATGATCTTTGTTCATATACTCATAACATACTCGTACTTACCAAATAACCAACTGATCTGTGGAAGATCATCATTATCATTTGCAACTGAACTGAGAAGAACAGAACAAGCAAACTTAACTGACGAAAAAAATCATACATACTTACATGCAACAATTTACAACAAACGTCTGGTAAAACATTAAACATAAATGATCTTGCCGAAAGGTCATTGTGATCATTTCCGCATGATTACAAATCAAAAGATATAAAATGTTAAAGTATGGCAAATAATAAAGAATTCAAGAATATCTATAGTTAACAAAATTTTTGTTAAATGTGAGCATTAGTCCAAGCATTATATGGTCAAGGAAATAATATTTAAATTAAAAAAATATATTTGCTAATACACGTTCATTTCTATACAATACACGTTCATAAAAAAATTTCGTTCTTATGCCGTACCGTGTCTCTGTGGGAAAACTAGAATACGAGCTGATCATAAATATTTTTGGACATTTTTATAAATTTCTAATATACTAATATATCGTTTATTATTGTGTGAAAATATTGCAAAATTCCAAATAATATAACTGTTCAAAAATATTCGTTATATTTAGTATAAGTATTTGAAATAAAATTTGTTTGTAAAGAAATGTAGAACATTTTCGCGTCTTAAACTTTGCAGAATTTTATTTAGGAGCTTTTCTCGGTGCGCTCCCTTCTGATGCGGTAATTAATATTTACTTTATATGGGGGCTACTACTCCCCCTGAACCAATTCGCCCTTTTCAAAACCACTTTTTAAGACATTCACTGAATTACTCATTTAGTTAAGCGTAAATTAATATTTGCTCATATCATTAGATATGCCATTGAGAACATTTGCTTTGTATAAGGGTAGCTTTTTTCCTGGTCCCACTCGTCCTTTTGTCATCTTAAATTATAGAAGTTTTTATAAAAGTTATTTATGCACAATTTTTAGACTTTAGCTCTAAAAGTTGTTAAGATATACGATATCTAATATTTTTGTTGTATGGGGACACCATTCCAGCTGGTCTTACCCGTCCTAACTCATCTTAAATTACCATACACCCCTGTAAATACCAAAAAATAAAAAATAAAATTTTTTATTCCAGGACCCGCAGGATGATACTGTAAAAATTTCAAGAAAATCGGATAAGCTGTTTAGCTAGAGCTTTGATTGTTTTTTTTTAAATTGATATTATACTACAGATCACAGACAAATATAACTACAGTTCTACAGTTCTACAATTCTAACTACTACTTATGAACTCGTATACCTTCCATTAGCGATTTGGAAGTTGTTTCAGTCTATTTTTTTTTTTTTAATCTTCGATATTTTAGGATACCTCTTTTGTCTTCTTCGGTTCACTTTTCACAAAAACCCCAATATCTCTTCACTGGTCTTAGCTCCGGACAATTTAGAAAATTTACCTCTTTTGGTACAAAAACTATGTTATTGTACCACTCCAGAGCTTTATTACTAGGGTGATCGACGCGGTTTTCCAACCGGTTTTAAAACCGGTTTTTTCAGTCAATGTACTGTCGGTTTTTTCAAATTGTTCATTTTTCGAATGTCGAATAGACCGGTTTTTTTAAACACAAAAAACCGGTTTTAAAAATAGCATTTTATTTCAGAAAACATGTACTAAATAGTGATAGTGATATTTGAAAATTTAGGAATAATTTTTTAAATATTCATAAAGACTGATTTCTTATGTTTTTAAAATATAGTTTAAGTCTAAATTGGAATTTATTCTGTAATATTAAACAAATAAATAATTAATAATTATCCTGTATGACCCAATTTAATTTTTTTTGATCCAATATTTCCTTTATTTTTTAAAGGTGTTGTGTTAAAAAAGTTTCACCAGCAGAATCGTTTCAATTGACAGGCTTCCATATTAAGCCATGGTTTCTGTTTATGCTAACTAAAATTTTGATGATTTTTTCTACAATTTTTAAACATAATTATCTTCTAGTCATCTAGATATATAAATTGCTTAGCATTTTTTCTCTTTTCAGAGCTTTCTGAAGCCAAATTACGTAGAAAATTAAAATTTGGCTTAATTATAAAACTTTTGGTCCAACAAATCCTAATGGAGCCATATTTTGAAATTTTTATCAGGGAGCAGATATAAGAGAATTTATGTGTCTTTTTCTAAGAATTTTTTTCTCTTTCCAGAGCTTTCTAAAGCTCCCAGGAGACATAGAAAATTAAAATTCAGCTTAATTATAACCCTATTCGTCCTACAAATCCTAACGGAGCCAGATTTTGAAATCTCTATCAGGGAGCGAAAATACGTGGATCTATATATATGGATTTAAATATATCTTTCCTAAGCAATGTTTCCTTTCCAGAGCTTTCTGAAGCTCCCAGACGACGTAAGAAACTAAAAATCGGCATACTTATAAAACTATTCGTTCAACTAACAGTGTCAGATGTTTCTATCAGGGACCAAAAAGTCTGTTTTGGTATTAAGAACTTTTGAGTTGCTATACTTATTGTTTGCTCTCCAAATCCTACAAAAAAACTAATTCTGTATTTAGGACAGGGAGCGTATTTACGACGATTTTTTTATTTTGAAAGGTTTACGAATTTAAAACTTTAATCAATATAATTCCAATAAATTTGAACGGCTTCGAATAATTGACTTCGATTAGGGAGAGGAAGGTGTCTAAATGTTGTTCATATTTTTTTCTTTTCATTTTCGGATTTGTTTGTGCATATTTTCATTATTATATTATTTTTCCTGACATTGTTAGGCTTTTACGCTTGTATTTAATAAATTTTAACTTAATTATAAGAATTGATTTTTTTAAAGAAATGTAGTCTTTTGATATAAATATTAACTTCTGCAAAAAACCGGTTAACCGGTTTTTTCTGAATTTCAAAAAGTGCAACCGGTTTTTTTAAAATACCAACTATTCGAACTATTCGAAAACCGGTTTCTCAAAAAAGTCGAATAATCGATCACCCTATTTATTACGTAGTGACATGATGCCAAATCGGGCCAAAAATATGTGGACACATTGTGTTCTCTTATGAAAGGAAGAACATTTTTTTTTGCAAACATTTTATTTTTCGGTAATTATAGAGCTTGATTATTTTGCAGCAACTGCATAAATCTTGCCACAGAACGAATTCTTTAGGAAATTTCGCCCGCTTTTCGGTCCTAAACTTATCTTCAACATTTCCTCGAGCATCAGCAACATAAACATTTTGACCCGGAAGCTACGAAAAATCTGCCAGTACATACGTTTCGTCGTTCTTTATACAAAATGAGTATTTTTATATGAAATTTGGTTTTAATTTCCGTGCTTTTTGGCTTCCAAATTTTTTGCAGCATTCCAGTTTGTAACTTTTTGGACTTTATATGTTCTCAACTCCGCATTTTCTTTAACTTTTCGCACCGAATATTCTGAGTACTGAGCTAACCGGGCTACTTTTCTACCGTATGTGTTTGGAGTTTTTTTCAATATGCTTTCAATTGGCTTGACCTTCCCAATATCATGTAGACCGTTTTTCTTCCCGAACCATATTTCCTATCAATGCTCAAATTCCCCTGATAATGCTTAATAACCTTGGTAACAGTTTGACAGCAGACATTTAATTTTTTGGCCAATTATTTGTAGGACAAATTTGGATTTTTTTTTAACATTTTTTAATAACTTATAGTACGTACTAAACATCTGCATCAATTCATTTGTAACTCATTTTTAATTACTCTCTTTCTTTTCAATTGTTGACTGTTATTGTTTTTTAAACTTAAAATCAAATCTCTGTGTGTGCGTACGTAAGAAAAAGACAAAAAAATCAAAACAAAAATAAACAAAATCAATTGTGCAGAGAGTCATAAAAACACTTTAACATCAAATCATTTTCAACTGAATTGAATTGAATTAAATCTAAAAATGCAATACTGTCATTTGTTTGTTTTTTTTACAAAATTTGATGTGAAGGAAATATTAAATTAAAAAAATTTAAATATTATAGGTATGTAATTAAATGTAAATAAAAATATCACAAATAAAATAAATTTTATTTCATTTTAGATATAATTAAATATAATTAAAATAACAAATTATTACATTTTCTAAGCAAAAACATTGAAATCAAACGTAATTATTATCTGTTGTTTATTTAAAAATACATAATTGTTATGTTCCCGGCATTTTTTCATATTAGATGTAAGGGAATGACAGTAATTCACAGTTTTGTTTTGATGTTTTTTATTTAACATTATTGTTTTTCTAAAAATCTCTCATAAGCAGTAATTTCTCAAAGAGAACAGAACATGTTTTGTTTTTGCTTCATCGTTTCAACTCAACTCAATTCAAATAATTTTTTTTTACAGAGTTTGTTTTGTATTGTTTTGTTTTTTATTTTCGCAGTAATGTAAGAGCATACATTAAAAAATATTACTGTGAATTGAAAAGCAAATGATTTGATGCAGATGTTTAGTACGTACATGTTTTTGTCACTCATTTTGATCAAACTCACAACAAAACAACATGGTTGTCATTCAAAATAATAACTGAAATATTTTTCAAAGAAAATTAGATAAAAAAAAGTAATTTTGTTTCCGAAAACAGTTAGGAGGCAAAACGTGTGTTAAGATTTTTTTCGATCGCACTCCTTATAAGGTACAAACCTTTTTTTTCAATTTCACTTTTAGTCATTCATTTTAAAAAACTATAGAATTGTGGTTAATACTTTTGTACAAATTACTCTGAAATATTTTGGCTGAAAAAAATTCTAATAAAAAGGCATTCCTATTTGTGGCAGCCTTTACCTCTGCCCTTAAATAAATATGTATAAAATGATTTATGGTCGCAAAACCCCTTTTTCGGGAGTCTAGGTGAAAAAATTATCGGATCATAACCAATTTTAATAGGCTTCTACCTTGTAAAAAATTTCATCAATTTATTTTCAAAACTGCGACCTGTAGTTTGATTACAAGAGTTACTGGTACAGACGATCTCAGAAAGAGATTCTAAGTCGATTAATATAAAATACATCCAGAGAAAAAGTGGTCACATACGTGTTGAAAATGATACCATTTTGTGTCAATAGTGAATCTTCACCGTATGTGTTCAAATTCAACACTGCGTTTTCAATTCTTATCGAAAATCGATACCTAATTTTTTAAAATTTGTTAACGAAAGTTATTAAAAAGCTGTTACCGTAAATTACCAATGTGACCACAACCGTTATGGATTTTGAATCGATTTTTTTACCTTAGTGTAAGGAGTGTATTAAACCAATCCGGCTGTCTGTCCCCTCCAAATAGTGTTATTAAATTATTACAATTAAATTATTTCTTTAAGCCTACAACTTTAGTGTTTTTCTAAGCACATTCCTCTAAATGTAATACCTTTTTTATATAACTTAAAATTTTATAATCAAATAAAAAAAAAAAAAAATTTACAATTCAAGGAGATTTTTGATAAATAATTTGCAAATGGATTTAGCGCACATTAACTAATAGTATACTCAAGATTATTAAAGCAAAATTTATTTATTATTTGATTAAAAAGATACAGACTTATGATAAACAAATTTGTAATTTTTCAAATAAACTCACAGCAATTTGTAGTAAAGGTAGTCCTAAGTGCATTTTGTCATTTTAGAAGCGCTATAAAATTAACAGTTTTTACTATTGCAAAACTTATAATATATAATTAAAGGTTAGAATCTGTAATTTCGATCTAAATAAAAATTAATATTGAGTTTTTATCCACTTTGGAATAATTTGCCATTTTGTTTCTTGACCTCACTTTGAACACATATTAATATGTTCAATATTCTTTATATCAGAAGAAGAAAAACATTTATAGGGTGGACATTTTTCAAAAATGCATCCTAAAATTGCATTTGCATTATGAATACATTTTTAAATTATAATATTATTTTTAAATTACTACATTAACCCTTCTTCATACAGATGTTTCAATTGTCACATTCGTAACAAATATGGTCTGGCCAGACCAGTGCTGTAATTTTATATATTTTAAAGGAAATTTTGATAATTTTTCTATATAATTACATTTGTTTAACTATATTCTAGCATAATCACTGCATTGCTTTGCAAGATATAACATTTTTACATCGATACACTTCATGTTCTTCTCCTTGTTTTGAGTCTACAAATGCATACAATTTTCCTTTTCAAACATTTGAGGTTTTATCGGTATTACTGGCATACTAAAAAAGTCATAAAATAATATGTGTAAACTGATGAAAACTCAGTTTAAAAGGTTTTAATAAAATTGTATACACACAGAAAAAAGTAAAAATGGATTTCAATTACGAAATTTGTAATATTAATTAATTTTTAATTGATTTTGCTCCAATCATCAAAATGATAATATTAATAACTAGAATAATTGATATTATTATTACTTCTTTTCCTTAAATAGATGTAATGAGCTGAAAATTTTTGAAAATTTACCTTAATTTATTTTATTTTTGTACTTTTATAGACAAATATTTAATTTTTCTTTATATTTTATTAACAGCTGTCAATTTAGTGAAAAACAAAACTGAAAACCAATTAGAAAATTAATTATATTAATAAATCATATAATTAAATTCCAATATAAAGTTAATTAATAATTTTATTAAAAAATTATTTGAAATATTTTTTTCTGTGCAATATAAAAAGAACGGATAACATTGTCAAACTACATAATTTTTTATACAAAATATAACTGGTCCAGCCAGACCATATTTGGTACGAATGTGACATGTACATCAATTTTCCCTTATAACTATCCTTGTGTTAGCTTTGTCGTTCTGGTTTTTTCACAGATTGCTAGAAAACAAAATTGTAGGAGGGTACCTGAAATTTCAAGTCTCTAGCTTAATTATAAATACATAAAAACAACTTTTAAATCTGCAATTGGTCTGGCCAGACCAGTTTGTAAGACGAAGGGTTAAAAGAGTACATATTCATCTTCTAAATGCAGTTTAAATCATTAAAATCCGTTAACAACTTTAAGAGATATTGATGTGTAAAGTTACACATTTTTCCGATTTTTTTTACTTTTTGAAAAAAACAAAATCGTGAATAAATTCACCAATTTTTTTAAATAATATATATGTTATATGTTTACCAAATATGAAAAAAATTGGATGACTATCCTTAAAAAAAATAATTTCATTTCTTATAAATCTCTCATGGAATTGAGAGATTATATAATTAAACGTTTATGAATTTTTTATAAAATTTAAAATTCACCGAAATTAATCTTAACGAGAAAAGAAGATATAGTCGGTCAAGACCGACTATATGATACCTTACACCATTGCGTATGAGCACACAAATTCGGGAAGTGGATTTATATTAGAGCTGTAGACCAACACTTTTATTAAATCTAAAATAAAGTATACAAGTACAGAATAATGGGTTAATAATAATATATTGATGATTTTATGCATTATAGGGCGATTTCCGAAAGTGGGTTTATATGGGAGCTATGGTAAATTATGGACCGATTCTCATAAATTTTAGCAATGTTGTTTCTACTTATATAAAACTTATTTGAGTCGAATATTAACTTGATACTATCTTTCGTATGTGATTTATGCACGTTAAAGTGATTTTCGGAAGGGGGGTTTATATGGGAGCTATGGCCAATCGTAGACCGATTTTCATAAAATTTGGTACAATGATTGGTATTTACACAAAACTTCTTTGGACCGAATTTCATTAAAATATTCCTAATATTCCTAATTTTTAAGTGTGAAAACTCTATTCCGGGGGGACATTTGTATGGGGGGTAGGTGAAATAATGAACCGATCATAACCAATTTCAATAGGCTTCGTCCTTGTATCATAAAAGTACCACCTGCAAAATTTCATCGTTAGATCGATTTAAAATGTGATTCTGAGTCGATTGGTATACATACTTTAAGGTGGGTGTTGGATAACTCATTCTATGCATTACAAACATCAGCACAAACACATAATACCCCAAACACCTATGGTGGTGTAGGGTATAAAAATTAAGATTTAGCAAAACTAATTGTAATTGTAACCTAAGCGAGAATTAAAAGTTTATTTAAGTTGATTTTTTTTTTTTTTTTTTGTGCTTGGTTCTCAAAATCTAATTTTGGAAAAAAATTAAAAGATTTTTAAAAATTAAATTTATTATTGTGGGGATAAGCTGGTTTCTATACGCATTTCATTGGTTGATTATGCCAGATAATCAGGAAACCTTTCCCAGTTTTTAGAAAAGCAAAGCGGATCGTCTTTAGATTAATTTAATTGTGACTCCTTATTTTATTTAATTCATCTGAGAAATATCACTTTTCTGTTTTGAACTCGAATTAATTAAAAAAATAATAATAATAATTAAAACATTTATGAAATATATTGAAAAATGTATTTGCTAAAAATGTTCTGCTAAAAATGTTCAATATTTTTTATATCAGAAGAAGAAAAACATTTAAAGGGTGGACATTTTTCAAAAATGCATCCTAAAATTGCATTATGAATACTTTTTTTTGCTTGGTTCTCAAAATCTAATTTTGGAAAAAAATTAAAAGATTTTTAAAAATTAAATTTATTATTGTGGGGATAAGCTGGTTTCTATACGCATTTCATTGGTTGATTATGCCAGATAATCAGGAAACCTTTCCCAGTTTTTAGAAAAGCAAAGCGGGTCGTCTTTAGATTAATTTAATTGTGACTCCTTATTTTATTAATTCATCTGAGAAATATCACTTTTCTGTTTTGAACTCGAATTAATTAAAAAAAAAAAAAAAATAATAATAATTAAAACATTTATGAAATATATTGAAAAATGTATCTGCTAAAAATACATAGCAAAAAGTAAAAAAGGATTTCAATTACGAAATTGCTTATATTAATTAATTTTTTATTGATTTTGCTTCAATCATCAAAATTATAATATTAATAACTTGAATAATTAATAGAAAAAATAAAAAAATAGATATAATGAGCTGAAAATTATTGGAAATTTAAAATTATCTAAAAATACTGCTCGCAAAAATTGTGAACCAAAATAACTAACAAAAAGTTTTGTTCTTAGAAACAAAATATACCTCTTAAAATGAAAAAAGTAAAAAATTGTCTTATTAAAGGGTTTTCTGGTGGATTTGGGTTGAAATCCAAAAAAAAGCAATTTCTGAAAAAATGTAAAAAAGTACATTTTTTTCTGCGACTCCTCATATAAAGTTAGTTAATAATTTTATTAAAAAATAATTTGAAATATTTTTTTCTGTGTCACTTACAAAAATATAAAATAAAAATATTTTGTTTTAACTTAAAAAAAATGTAATCCACAATATTTTCCCTCTGTAAATCCATACAACAAGTACTCATACTCTCCAATATATTAAATGCAAACTACGTTATAAATACGATTATAACTACAAACTATACTATTTTCGTAATGCCTAAAACTAAAAAAAGCTACAACTGTTCGTTCATACACAATAGCAATTGCATTGATCTTACATGTGTCTTAAAACTCACATGTACCTTATATGAACTCTTTTAAGACATGCGGGTTCGAATAAGAACATTCATAGACTAATAATAATTTTCAATGAACATCTTTAATACGAACAAAAAAATAAATAAAAATCAAGAATGAAAAAAAAACAAACAGATGCAAACATATGTACAATTTTAAGCCGTTAAAATTCAACAATACTTTTACATAAAGCTAAAGCAATAGAGCATGAATGTTATTTTCAAATTTAAATTTAACAGATTTCTTGAGTTAAACTAATACCAATGTGCACAAAAATAACAACAGGGACACATAGATACATTCATATCTATGAATGTAAGTGTATGTGTTTTTATACAATTTGGCGCACCTCCATGCCATTATTATTGTTGTAATTGTATCATAAAAATATTTATTATTAACATTATTAAATTACATTTACAACATCGTTTATGAGACTTCGTTTAAAACAACGTCTCGTGTAGCTGTTGGAAAATGTTTAAACTTCGTTTTTTTTTTTTTTTTTTTTTGAGATCAGAATTTTTTTTTTACAACAAGCTTGAAACGATTGAGTTTTAAGACTTCGTATATTTTTTATAAACTTATACTCAGAGATCTAAATAAAATCATATCTCCCAATTGAGGAGATCTCTGTGTTAAACTCATTTGCAAAAATTATTCGATCTCTAAGTGGAGAAAAAGTTCTCTTGCGAAAGAGGGAGCATGCTCAATTCAATTGAGTATATACTCCTTAATTAAAAGAGTAAAATATTCCCAAGAGGAGAAAATTTAAATTTCCTTTCTTGCAAAAAAAGGGGAGCATAAAATTAGGAATTTATTTAAAGGAGAAATGTGCAAAAAGAGAGGCTTTAATTTCCCCAAAAGGAGAATGATGTTTTTGGGGAATAAATAAGGGGCTTGAAATTAGGAGTATAAGGTATAAAATGAGGGGCTTTAGGCCACAAGGGGAAAACAGCTTTTTTCCCCCATGTGGCCTTTAATAATGAGATATTTTAATAATATTCCCATGAGGAGAATGTATATTGGGAATATTTCAGGGGTTCTTCAAATGGGGAAAGTTTAAAGAAGGGGTTAATGTTGGGGTATATACAATTTCCAAAATATCTTTAAAAAATATCACCAGATATGAAAGAGGAGAAAAAAACAAAAAAAAGGAGATATAAAATATTCCAAAAGAAGAACTCATATGAACTAGTTTTTAAAAGAGCTAGGGAATTGGCTAAATTGAAAATTCTGTATATAATTATTAAATATTTGATAACAATAAATCTTGTTAGCTGAATAGTGAAAAAGTTAAAATGAATACCTAATTTAATTGATAAATGTAATTTTTAATAGATTTTTTTAAATTTGTTCAGCTGAATTTACATTTATTGCGCTGAATAAAAAATTTAAGTGCAAAATTTAATTTTTAATAATTTTTCTGTTTATTTGGCTAGCTGAATATCATATAGGCTGAATTGAAAATACTTTATTCAATAAAATTTAATTAATAACCATAAATTTTGTTAGCTTAATAGTAAAAAAGTTTAGCTGAATATAAAACTTAAATGATAATTTAAATTATTTTTCAACATTTTTAATGATTTTTTTTTTTTTTTTTTGGTTAGCTAAATATCAATAAATGTTAGCTAAATTTATATTTACTGTGCTGAATATATAATTTAATTACAATATTTAATTTTCCTTTACATTTGGCTAGCTGAATAGCAAATTACATCAGCTGAATTGAAAAAGTATTAATATATTCAATCAAATTTCATTGATAACAATAAATCTTGTTAGCTGAATAGTGAAAAGTTTAAGCTGAATACCAAATTTAATTGATAAATATAATTTTCATTGATATTATTTTTTTATTTCTGCAGCTGAATAGCAATAAATGTTAACAATTTATATTATTGGTGCGAATATAAAATTTAGCTTCTAGATTTAATTTTTGCAAATTTAATTAACTGAATAGCAAATTTTCTCCACAGAACTAAATGTCCTTAATAGATTAAATAAAATTTCGAATGAAAACAATAAATTTTGATAGCTAAATAGTGAAAAGTTTAGCTGAGTACCAATTTGAATTAATAATTACAATTTTTAATGAATTTTAGTCAAATTTGTTCTGCTGAATATTAATATATGTTAGCTGAATTTATTAGTATTATGATGAATATAAAATTTAATTGATACATTTACTTTTTACTAATTTTTCTGCAAATTTAATTAGCTCAATAGCATATTTTCTAGACTGAAATGAAAATTGTTTAACTATTCAATAAAATTTTAATAGCTGAATAGTGAAAAAAGTTTAGCTGAATACAAAATATAATTAATAAATATAATTTTTAATAATTTATAAACTAATTTTTTTTAATATTTTTTAAAACAACGATTTATCTCTTCTGAATTGAAAATTTTCTTTCTATTTAATAAATTTGTAAATTTCGTAAATTATACTTTCCATCTGAAAAACATTTTAAAGCTGTTGTAGTAAACGTGTAGTAAAACTAAAAGCTTAATTGGATATTAAATTTTATTTTATGAACTTTTTTTAATAAAATGAATTCCTCTATATTGGAACACCAAAGAAGTAGTAAAATCTCTTTTAAAATCCGCAATACAAAAAACACACAATTTATTCCCTCAATAAAATCCCCTTTTGAAATCACAATACTAAGCAACACAATTTATACCCCTTATTAAGTCTACAAAAACAAAAAAGGAGTATTAAAATGGGATATTTTTTACAAGACTTAAGCTTCTCCTAACAAAAATTTCCTCTTATTTACTCAATAAAATAAAAACTTAAGCCACCCCTTAATATCAAAGGAGAAATAATTATACTCCTCTTAAAAGGGGATTTATTAAACAATAAAATACCTTTTTTAAATTAAGGGGTTACTAGGAAATTTATTAATTTTGTAGACTTTTAACAGCTTACAAAGAGAGGGCAAAAAGAGAACGAACAAATGAGCAAACTGTGTGCAAATAAATCCAACACGTGTTTCATATTTGTTATGCTATATTTGTTTATAGTTACAAAAATATCATTGTATCTAAAAGAGTGCTTAAGGGGGGTGTGGGAACTTTTTATTGTATTTTAAGAGGGGTGATATTTAGACAATGAGCCTTTAGCAAATAATAGAGCTGTCAAATAAGTGTAATGAACAAAAGATTTGAAATAGCGTTAAAAGTTAATTAAAGAAAGTAAGTAGTGAAAAAACATTTTGACGTTATTGCAAAAATGTAAATGAACACTTTATTTTTGAAAGAAAATATTTAGCTGTAATCTGAAATATTGAAGTTGAATTTTGCTTTAATTCAAATTTGTTTCATTATTAAGGGAAAAATTAAAGATAAAATATTGTTTCACTAACGAAGAGTTAATCCAGTTATCAATGTAAAGGATTTTAGATGTGGCTACTATAGAATTTTAAATAAGGCTTAAAGATGAACTACCAAAATATTTTAAAATAATATTCTGATCCAAATGGAAACGGTTCTAGACCTAGTTATTTTATCAATAATTTTTCTTCGAATTTATCATATTCAAAACAATTTCAATATAAGCAAAAAAATATATATGTTTAGCTGAATAGCAAAAAATGAAAAAATTCAACTGCTGTATATAATATGACAAATTTTTATTTTAATTTAACTAGCTGAATAGCAAATTTACTTAAAATTTTGTATATATTCCATAATATTTCATTGATTACAAAAAATCTTGTGAAAAAGTTTAGCTAAATACCAAATTTTTAACAAATTTGTTTAGCTGAATAGTCATAAATGTTAGCTGAATTTATATTTATTATGCTGAATATAAAAATTACCTCGGCTGAATTGAAAATTCAATAATAAATAAATAATAAAGCGAGCATTTTTTACTGAATGACAAATTTAATTAATAAATAGTAATTACTGTTAGCTGAATTTATATTTCTGGCGCTGAATATAAAAATTACCTCGGCTGAATTTAAAATTCTTAATATATTTAATAAAATTTCATTGAGAACAATCAATCTTGTTAGCTGAGTACTGAAAAAGTTTAGTTGAATACCAAATTTAATTTATAAATATTATGTTTAAAGAGTTTTTGTTACATTTATTCAGCTAAATTGTAACAACTGCTAGCTGAATTTGTTTTTATGGTGCTGAATAAAAAAAATACGTGGGTTAAATTTAAAACTCTTTATATATTCAATAAAATTTCATTGATAACAATCAATCCTATTAGCTGAATAGTGAACAAATTTAGCTGAATACCAAATTTAATTGATAAATATAATGTTTCTTGACTTTTTGTTAAATTTGTTCAGCTGAATTGTAACAACTTTTAGCTGAATTTATTTTTATGGTGCCGAATATATAAATTACCTCGGCTGAATTTAAAATTCTTAATATATTCAATAAAATTTTATTGATAACAATCAATCATGTTAGCTGAACACCAAATTAAATTAATAAATATAATTTTTGAGTTTTTGTTAAATTTTTCCAGCAGAATTGTAACAACTGTTAGCTGAATTTATATTTTGGTGCTGAATATAAAAATTACCTCGGCGGAATGGAAAATTCTTTATATATGAACATTTCATTGATAACAATAAATCCTGTTAGCTGAATATTAAAATAATTTAGCTGAATACCAAATTTAATTGATAAATATAACGTTTAATGAATTTATGTTAAATTTGTTCAGCTGTTAGAGGAATTTATTTTTATGGTGCTGAATATATAAATTACCTCAGCTTAATTTAAAATTATTAATATATTCAATAAAATTTCATTGTTAACAATCAATCTTGTTAGCTGAATAGGGAAAAAGTTTAGCAGAATACCAAATTTAATTGAAAAATATAATTTTTGATGAGTTTTTGGCACATTTTAACTGAATTTATATTTATATTTATATTTATTATTATATTTATTATCTCCTGCTATAAAATCGATTTTTAGTTTTTTCATATATAAATAGATTTTTTGCAGGAAATATGAGTGATAACAGATCGCTGTCATTATTGATCAATCTGCTGTTACCTTAACTTTAAAATCGCTTTCTTACATTTTCATATTTAAAACGATTTTTTATAAAAAGTACGCGTGATTACTTATTTTTGTAATTTTTGCTCTATCTCCCCTAGTAAAACTATACAGTTTTACCCTACATATAGTCAGTCACCTTTGTACAAACAAAATAGCAATTCATTTTCCCATATCAAACAGAAAAAAAAAACTATTTTACTTTAATTGTGACTTAAATTCAATCGCCACTATTATTTGCAAAATAATTTAAGTTTAAAATATAAAATGACATATTAAATTTAAATTATCAGTATTAAGGTAAAAATATAGCATTGATCTTAAATATTGAACTAAGAATAAAAATAAAAAGTGTTAAGAATGAAATTGGTCCTAAATCTTTTAACAATTTTTCTTTTTTAGTTTTATTTCACCATTAAAAAATATGATGGTGCCATGCTGTCAAATTAATAATAAATTGAATAAAATTGATGATTTCAATTAAGAAACAAACTTATAAACACACTTATACTTATACATCTATAAAATTAAAACTAGTATTGCTGAAGACTTAAAAGAGAGACTTCGACAATCCCCCATAAAAAATAATAAACATTTAAAACAAGTAGAAGTTGTAGTTGTTTCTGCCACTACTACTACTACCTGATAGGATCAAAGTCAAAGAAAGCGAATTGTTAAAAATTGAATCACAGCCATTAAATGTTGAGACGATTAAAAACATTAAGAAAAACAACAACAAATTTAAAAAAATAATAAAAAAAAGAATCAAAGTTGCGAAAAGAAATCCTCATCAACATTAATAAAGTGTAGCAGTGGCAATTTTTTTAAATTAACATCACTAAGCTACTCATTGTGTATTTGTATATTGAAAAACCAAAGCAACAGCAGCAAACTACACCGGCAAAAGCAACAAAAACTAAAACAGAAGCAAAAGCAGCTGCTACTTAGCTTAGCCGAGCTGCTGGGTTTTGTGTATTAAGGGGTTGGTTTAAGCGCATTGAGTAAAAATTGCATTTGTTGGCATAGGATTTTAATGATGTATTAAGTATATTGATATATACATACATATACAGAAGAAAATTAATTAAAACATAAACATGTAATAATAGTATGTCTTTCAAGGGTATTAGCCTTGATGGAATTTCCATGCTAATACATACGAACCCAGGCGAGCGATGCATCGAATTCTTACAACGATTTTACTTCCTTAGCGTAGATTTTTTTAAGAAAAACCATACTATATTATAAATTCAAATTGTGTTAAGTTTTAATTTACTACCTATAAATATTTGAACAATATTTCTAAAAGTAATTTATTATTATTACATAATATTCAAAGAGTAATATAATAACCCAAAAAGTATCACAAAGTACCCTCTTATGGATTCTCATTCACTCAGGACCATATATCTTTAATTTCATGTTTCCAGGTTCAATATTTTTGAAAATTTAAAAAGCACTATTAGAAGAACGGAAAAGTACCACAAATCCTCTTTTCTGGATTATTATTCACTTAGGACCATATATCTTTAATTTCATATTCGTAGATTCATAATTATAAAAAATTCAAAAAGTACCATTGGAAGAACGAAAAAGTACCACAAAGTTCCCCTCTTAAATTCTTACTCGCATAGGACCATAAATCTTTAATTTCATATTTCTTAGTTCAATATTGTAGAAAATTAAAAGAGTACCATTGGAAGAACGAAAAAGTACCATAAAGTTCCCCTCTTGAGTTCTTACCCACATAAGAAAGACCATATATCTTTAATTTCATGTTTCGAAGTTCAATATTACAAAAAAATAAAAAAAAAAGGACCACAAAACCTCTTTTTTAAATTCTCATTTACTTGGACCTTATATTAATAATTGTAGGTTCCAAATTAAATAACATTCAAAAAGTACCAAAGAAGAATGAAAATTATAAAATTCAAAAAGTATCATTAGAAAAATTAAAAAGTAATATAAAGTCCCCTGTTATGGATACTCACTCATTTACTTGGGATCATATGTTTTTAATTTAATTTTTCTAGCTTCAATATTATAGATAATTTAAAAAGTACCATCTGAAAAACAAAAAAAGTACCTCAAAGTCCCCTCTTGTAAATTCGCATTCACTTAAGACTACATGAACTTAAGTTTATATTTCTAGGTTCAATATAATAAAAAATGCATTATTTAATTTGAATAAAATTTAATTTACCGATTTTATCCCCTTTTTGGTACTTTTTATTACCACTGAATGTAACAAAGATTGTGTTTCAATGAATTGTACTGGAATCTAATGTTAACGTATTCATATGTATGTGTCAGTAAAAAGAAAAAAATATTTTGCGAAAAAAGTACCAAAATCAGGTACGATTTTTATCCCGTAAACGTTCGAATTTCCAAAAAATACCAAACTTGTATGCATATTTTATTTCTATACTTATTGGATTAAAATATAGATATGGTTCCAAAAAAGTAGCAAATTAAAGTTTTTACCCATTTTCTCCCTAAAAGAGCCGAATTTCAAAAAAGTACCAGACCGATTATTTTTTAAATGAATAACGATATCTATTCAACTTTGTTTGTATCTCTATTAGTTTAGAAGCTATAAGGATATTGATTTTAACCGTTTTTACCCGCTAAACATTCGAATTTCCAAAAATCTCGTCTTAGTGAATCTCTTCAGTAGGAGACCATACCACAGTCCATATTTCATCTTTCTAGCTTTAACCGTTTGGGCTGTGCGATGATTAATCACCAAGTAAGTCAGTCAGTCAATCACTCAGATGTTACTCTTTTATATATATAGATAGATTTGAAAATTGGGATCTTCTTCGAAATATTCCTTATTAATTATATTTGGTACGGCCAATATAATTTTTATACCCATCATCAAAAAGATGGGGGTATATTGATTTTGTCATTCCGTGTATAACATGTCGTAGGAATCATTTAAGACTCTATTAAGTATATATTTGCTGGATCCTGGTTAGATTATGAATCGATCTAGCTATGTCCGTCCGTCTGTCTATCTGTTGAAAGCAGGATAGGGCTCGAACGGAACAACCCCGGGGGAAGAAATTTGGCTCAAATATTTATCTTATAAGAGATTTCTTTGGTATTGAAAATGTTAATAAATCGGTTAATAAACAAAAAAGTTATGACCAAAATACTAAAAGCACAGGGTGTCCGTTGTAGCTTCATTTCATACTTTTCTGCTGATATCTCTTAAACAAAAGCATGTATAATAACAAAATTTTGTACAGATAGTTCGAGGGTCGATATAAACTTCGAAAACAAAAATCACCTCCCACCGACCACCTCTCATATAAAGTAAAATTTGAGAAAGTTGATGGTGGGTATATGGATTCGGCCAAGCCGAATATAACATTCGCCCTTGTTTAAATCGTAGCTCTTTTAAAATAATTATTTTTGCTTCTTCTAAACTATCAGACCCCCTTATATTAACTGAAAATTATTTTGAAAAAAAAGGTGGCAATTTCTTGTTTAGTTGATAGTTGATGAGTGTTTTTTTTTTCTGCTTTGTACTTTATTCCCTCAACTTTGTTTAACTCCGGCATGCAACATAAAACGATTTTTTATGATGCTTTTGCTCATTTGTTGGTGCTGTTGATGTTGTGGTAAATTAGGTGATTTTCAAATTGGCAAAACATGTTTAAACATGTCAAAAATCTCACTAAAGTAGATTCTTTTTAATGTTTGTAGTTTTTTTGTGTATTTTTGATTTTCTTAAATTTTGAAGTAAAAAAAAGTATCAGAAACATACTACTACCTACTACCAACATTTATATGGTTCGGCCTAATTTGTGAGTTTCATTTGTATTTTTTTGGTGATTTTTTTTTTTTTTTCAAATTAAAAATTTGACAATTAAGAAAAAACATCACTAAGAATTTTGGCAGCTGCATTTTTAATTTATTTTTCTTATTTTTTTTTTTTTTTTTTTCTCATTTTTGGGATAATGGATGAGCTTTTAAGGGACATATTATTAGCGTTGAAACATCAATTTTTATACGTTTTTAAAAGGTGTCATTTAAAATACAATATATTAAGACTTTTTATTTTTTAGATAATATTTAAGTGGCTAATTAATAATCACTTAAATTATCATTTTGATCAAAAAATTTTATTAACAATTTAAAAGATATAGTTTTTAAAAGCTATTAAGGAATCAAATTAAGCATAACATTTATAAAATATTGCCATAACGATAATTTTAGTACTAAATTATTTTATTTTGAAGTTAAAAAGATTTATTTCGACAAACCTAGTTTTCAAGTCCTTTAACTCTAAAGTAACATTTCTCCAAATTGTTTAAATTATTTTATTAAGCATTCTGTTTTCATGCTCTTAAAATTTAAACTCAAATAGTTAGGAAATAGTAGTTTAAAATCTTTCAAATTTAATACCATCGAAATTTTCACATTTTATCATTTCAACTATTCATGATAATTTAAGCTTAAAGAATGTTAATTATGAAATCATTAAGCAGATGTTTCACGTACATAAATAAATCTGTCGTTATCTTCAAAGCGAAATATTTGCCATTTTCGTTGTTTCATTTTGGCTGGTAAAAAAAAAAAAACGACATGAAATTCCAGTTCATAATCAAAAAATTTTAAACCCAGAATTAAATCACATTTAAGTTTCCCAAAAAATCCAAAAAAAAAATACTTATAACAAGCGAATAGCAATAAGAAGTCGGTTTAATTTTTTAACACAGAATTTTCTCAGTCACACACAATTCGATTGTTCCCACCAACTGATGGCGTGTGAAAATAATTTCAAAATTTTTTTTATTTAAATTTCTTTCACTCACACATCAAGCTTATACGTTTTTTAATGTATGTGAGGGATATATGAAGGCCGAATTAAAATCCACAATCCAAAAATTCATACAAATTAATAAGTAATTGCCTGTTGACGACTACTGTTTAGTTAGTGTTTTTTTTTTTTTTTTGTGGCTTTTTAAAAGCAAAACTTAAACCGCAATGAATCCCAGCTGAGTTTAAAATTTAATTAAATGTTATCATCATCGTTGGTTTTAAACTTTGTATTTGTAGGAATTTTAAACAGCACAAAATTCTTTAGCAACACGCCAACACACATGTTTCTAGGTAAATTGTGGTCGAAAAGAAAAAAAAAACATTAAAGAAAAAATCATCAGCCCTATTCCAGTCAGAGTAGTTTTTGATTTTTAATTTTATGTAACTGGTAATGTGTTACTAAAAACTTTAAAAGTAATAGGATTTTACCCTATAAGTTAAAAAGAAATATACATACAAACATATGTACTTTATTAGTAATGGTCGGAATTCCAAGCATTTATTTTCTGAAAATATGCGCCTAAAAATGCATTTAAAAATTCAAAATGTACCCAACAAATTGGAAAAGATATCAATGTCAATCCTTATTAAAAAAGGCATCATTCAGATCATTTTTTTTAGAAATCCGCCCCCTTCTTATTAGTTATTAAAGACTGCACTGTGGAGTATAATCAAATTTTTTGCAATAAATCTATAACTTCTAATTGACTGGTTGGATTTACATTGAGTGGGGTACCCCGGATATAGACAGTTTTAAACCGTTAGCTCAATTTGACCTATTTTATATTATCATGTTCGCTTTAGTCCATATTTTCTAAACTCTGATATATTCTAAAGTATTTGGCAATGCCTTTTTCTACACCTGGAACAAATGTGGACTTTATGGACATTAAAAAAAAAAAAAATTTTTCAAAAATTGTATAATATATTTACTATCATACCAGAAAGTGTAAAAATGTCCATGCACATTAAGTTATATACATTTCTCACATCGTACATTGGGGTAAAATGTGTCAAAGTTGGATACCGAATAAAAATAGATAAAATTATGTATCAATATCAATTAAAATCTTAAAGCTAGGTTATGTTGCTTTCTTATAAGAAGCTGTGAAAATTACACACCTTTTTACATTTTTGAGAAAGAGTAAAAAAAAAATGTCATCAATTTTGAATGTATTTATTTTAAATAAAAAGTATTTTAAGTATATGTTTGTTCAAATATTTGTAAATTATTTTTTGTCCTAACATTTTTGTTATTTTTAGAAAATTGTCCTAAAATACACTAATTTTCAACTTTCATGGAATGCAACTTAAAATGTTACAGGATGTTTGTTCTGAAAAATAGTACATATTCTCTACTTTAATACTGCGAAAAAAAAAATCGTGCGCATATGTAGCCCGGTTTGAGAAATTAATTTAATTTTTGTTCTTGTCATAAAGCACAAAAATTTTGAACACATAAAATTTATTCTTAACACCGTTTAGGTAGCCGCAAAAGTGAAAAATTTTCCCGAAAATTTTTTACGACGATTTGGATTCACAACTTAAGAGAGTGCGATTTGCAAGTCTAGGGTCATCAACATTATAATCATAATACGAATATTTTGTTTATTATTTTTGTAATAGATAGCATAGTATCTCAATGTTGAAGTAAAGAAAAAACAAATGAAATTAAAAATATTTCGGGAAATATTTCACTTTTGGGGCTACCTTAGCGCTACCTAAACGGTGTTAAGAATCCTTCCTAGGAAGTTCATATGTTCTAGAGTTGTTTGTTGAGATTTTAGGTACATTTTTGTAGTTGATTGTTTCCTTGAATTTTGAACGGTTTGCTACCTATGGTCCTGAACAAGGTAAAAAAAATCGAATTTTTTTAAAGTTTTTTGCGATTTTGATCTTGAAGATGAAGTTTTTTTGATTTTATATGTTCACAATTTTTGTGCGAACATTAGAATTATCTAAGAAAAAGTCTAAAAACTCTAAAAATATATTTTTTTTACTTCTCAACAAATATAAAAACTTGATCTAAATATTAAAGTTTTGATATCACCTTCCCCTGGATTCAGCGACCCATTTAACCCAAATGTATAGACGGTCGGACGGACATTACCATTCTGCCAAAAAACATCTTAAAATTCAAAAAATTAAAGTTTTTAACTAATAAAAAATAAAGAAATAAGACGATATTTTAGATGTAGTTGAGATGTAGGCAAGTTCAAGTTCTGAGTTTGGATCAAATAGACTTATCGCGGGCGGGCCCTCAGTGTCCCAAATTTGGATACCTCGAGTATAAAAATTATCCTGATTCCTTATATTAGAATCGATTTAAAATTTTGTATTAATTTCAAATTCACACAGAAAAAAGTCACTAAAATAACTCATTCATTTAAAAATTGTTTAAATTTGCACCTCTTGCTACAATAACATTGGTCGACAAATAAATCCTCCCCCATAGACGAATAGTTGGACTTAATGTATTTTGATGTGCTAAACACGAATCTGCTTTCAGTTTTTTTTTTTCCATCGGGTATGGATTTTTTATGGGTGTTTTACCCATAGTAAAGCCATTACTTTAGTATATTTCGTCATAACTCAAGAACGGTGTGTACGATTGACATAAGTGATACACCAAAAGATGCGTACTAATAATATCTTCCAAACTTAATTTTTTTATGTACTCAATAGTTTCAAAGTTATTTTGAAATAAGAGCCCAAAAAAAATTATTTTCATGCAAAATTTTGAATTTTTTTGCTACTAACATTTATTTTAATAAATTAAAACATCAAAAATGTTACAGTTTATCATCTTACACAAATCGTGATTTTATTCACAGTTAAGTAAAAATACCCATGTTACATACAATTGTGTAGAAATACAGTGGTGGGCAGAAAAAATAAAAAAAAATATTTTTTCTTGAAACAAAAATAGGTGGACTAGGTGGATTTTGAAGAGTTAAACAAGAATCAGCATTCACATTTTTCTATCACGTACTAATTTTTTTTTTAGGTGCATAACTAATATCATCACCTTATTCAGCGGTCACACTATAAAATTCGAGAATGGTTTGTCAAATATAGGCTATAACTTAAAAACCGTATACACGATTTTGATAAATAATACACCAAAAGAGGCATACTAAAATCGTCTTCAAGATATGTCAACAATAATTTTTATTCGCTCACGAATTTCAGAGTTATGGATCAAAATTTTCACGATTTTTCAAAAAAAAAAAATATAATAATAATTTTTCGCTACTAATTACCAAATAACTTTGGAAATATTAACTGGATAAAAAAGTTATGTAAATTCAGCTCAAAGACAATTTAGATCACTATATATTGAAGTTAAATTTATTTTAATTGAACAAACAGTTCTCGAGTTATACAAGTGAGACTGTCTAAAGTCGGGGTCAAAATAGTCATGCCCATAAAAAAAATCAATATGTGATAGAAAAAAAGTAAAATCTGATTCTTATTTAGCATATTAAATTCAATCTAATCCACATTTTTTTTATTTAAGACAAACAAATTTTTTGCCTACTAGTGTATTTCCACTTAACTGTAGGTATGCATGGGTATCCTAACTTAACTGTAGTTTTGCCAGCTTTGAGGTAAAGATGATAAAATGAAATATTTTAGATGTTTTCACTTTTAAAAAGAAGTTTTAGTAAAAAAAAAAAGAAATCTTGAATTTAGCATTAAAAAAATTGTTTCAGACACTTATTTCGAAATATTTCCAAAACTATTGAGCGAATAAAAATTTGTTAGTAGAACGACTTCCACATATTTTGGTGTATTATTTATACAAATCGTGCATACCGTTCTCGAGTTATAGTGAAATATACAATAGTAATCGGCTTATTTAAGGCGCAATAATAAACACGCCCATAAAAAAAAATCTCGACCTGAGGGGAGAAAACTGAAAGCAGATTCGAGTTTAGCATGCGGAATTCCATCTAGTCCACATATTTTTTTTTTTTTTTTTTTTTGAAGGAGCACGAAAAAAATTTTTTTTGTTGGCTAGTGTAATTATACCAATTACTAGGGATCGGATTTTCATGAAAATACATATTTTCTTCTGGTGCATTTAAAAACTGTATTAAGTTTTATATAAATGTAAATGATAGTGACAAATTTTACGAAGATCGGTCCATAATTTCACCTAGTCCCCATATAAGGCCCAATTTCGAAAATCACCCAAAACTGAATAAATTCATATAAATACTAGTATCGACGTAATATTCTGTTTTCATATGTTTTATTTTACACTTAATATAAGTATCGGTCCACAATTCGCCATAGGTCTAAAAAGAAGACCCATTCCCGAATTTTTATGCACACAATGGTGTAGGTTATCGTATGGTCGGATTTGACCGACTATATCTTTCTTTCTCGTTTCTTAAGGGGGTTTTACACTAAAATACTTTATATTAATACAAAAAATATTTTGAAATGTATTATGGTATAAATTCCTTCAATACTTTGTATGTTGAAATCTTGAAATTTTGAAAACGTTATTGCATCTCTTAAGTTTGTGTTTTGTTAATCCATAAATATGTCTATAATTTCATAAAATAATGTTTCTTTTAAAGTAAATATTGTAAAAAATAAAACAATTTGTAGGTTTTGTTGCTTTTTTCTGTACAGTACTTTAAATATATTTTTACGGAGAATGGTGTGTGTGTGCAAAACCAGCAATCTGTACATCCCCTAGAGTAAAGAGAACCGGTTCAAAACTAGTCACGTGACAGGTTCTCAGGGCTAGTGACCGGTCCCAGTTCCGGAACTTTATATGAAAAGAATCTGTCACTTTTACATGGGGTTGTCATTGGAGGTGGCCTTAGGACAGGTTACAGGATAGGTCCTAGGACTGGTCCAAGAGGACAGGTTCAGTAACGATTAATGTAATAAAAATTTTATAAAAATTCGGTAATTGTTTACTTTTTAAACATTATTTTTATTATTATCTTTATTAAATTATGTTTATTTCAATTTTATAATTTTTCTTTAATGTCGATGGCGGCACCTCGGCTCGAACCCATGTTCATCTGACGTATGTTATGTTTTATAGTCTTCAACTCTTACCACTCAGCCACTGATTGTTCTTGCGCGCGAGTTGCTAAAATTGCACACTTAACGAGCATGTTATAAATTAACTCTCAACAGTGAGTGTGTTTGTATCAACTGGTTCTCAATTGGAACTTTGGTGACGAGTTAGGTGTCAATTAGTACTCAACTAGTACAGAGGAACCGGACCATTACTGCAATTGTCACAAATTTCCCGCAGGGTCACTACTACATTTGGATAAACCAACTAGTTTATGACCTACTCCTCCCAGTTATTACTACAAAAATTTTGTTTAACTAAACATGATCATTGTAAAACACAAATTCCCTAAATAGGCCATAAGTATGTACCACTTTTCCCCCCTACATTACTGCTAATCTGTTTTATATTTAAAACTATTTTTGCAATTATCGTCGTGCGTCGTGATTGTTATTACGAATATAAAAAGAATTTTCAACAAATTACCCTCATTTAGATATTTTCGGTCACTTATTCATTCACTTGTAAATATTGTGAGAACATAAACCATGAATTGTAGACGTAGAGATGGCCAAAAAAAAAAAAAAAATACTTCACCCTCATATTTACTCTACTATACACATTTGTACGTTTGCCGCGATTATCATAGCGTTCTTTTTTTCGTTTCTCATACATCACGCAGCAAATGTTTTGGTTCTCGTGTGATTTTTATTTATTCTATAATGTTCCGATGAGAAACAAATTATGATGGCATTTAACATTGCGACGAATGGTCATTTCATGTGAAATACTATTTCAATTATGTCTCATTTATGGGATATAAACAAAAACAAAATTACAAAACAATTTTATAAAAAAAATCATTGTTATTGTAAAATTTAGGGCATATTTAGAATAAAGCTCAAGAAAGAGAGTAGCATAATAACTATATAATTAATTCTATATTGACAGACTTGTAGAAACTTGTTATTTTATTCTTTAATACTTGTTTGGAATGCTATCAGTTTTAAAGATCACTATGAACTCTTGCTAGTTTTATTGTAGGAGAAACAACTAATATCATCCTTAGAATAAATTTGCTTTCAAGTCAATACATCGAAATCAATAGTTCAATCAATTTTTTAAGCATTTTTTTTTTTTTTTTTTTCATCTTCATTCTCACAAATCACCCAACAACATCTGTGCGAGTTCCTATGTGAAAATTTTCTCTTATCAAAACAAACTATCCGTTATTTAAGCCATCACTTTGATAAAACTCCTTTATCCAACAACAACGAAAAAATCACAATGAAACCAAGTGGCAAACAATCATTAAAGGGCTTTATTAAATGATACATTCCCACAAACACGTGACAAGCAATATTAACGCGTGTGCGTCTAGCTGACGAAGCGCTACAAAAAGTACAACCCTAAATTATACCAACAAATATTGTTGAAAGCCAAAAAGGCTTACAAAAACATTAGTGAGTCTTATCACAAATAAGTACATATTGATAAATACTCGTACGTACGAATGACGATGATCGAGCGCATGTGAAATTAAATTAAATAAAAACACAGGTGTGACTCTAAACAGCCACAAAATATTAATGGTTTCAGGGGTGTTAAAAAAATGAGAGTTAAACAGATAGAGGTAGGGAGAGAAAATTTGGTTTAATAACATACAAATTATTATTATAATTTTTGTAAAAGATTGATTGCAGTTTAATAATGTTGAAATGGTAAAATGTTAATGAAAGAAAATTAACCGACAGAAAAAAATTACAAGTTCTAGAGAAATATTATTTTGAAACAATGATATAGACTATGATCTACAGTTAACATAAATATTAAAAATTATAAAATTCAAAATATACAGATTATAGTACAGGTTTAGCTTTCCAGAAGATCACTTCAAAAACAATCAATTCTCGAAACGTTGCACTCTCTCATGTAAAATTTAAGCATATAGCGTAGCATCGTGATTTAAAAACAATGCCTGGTTCATGGATAGAACCCGAACTAATACCATCAGATATAACAGTTATCCTCCCATATAATTTTTGGCATTAGTATGTACACAGGCTGAACAAAGTATTGGCACATTATATAAATTATTATAAAATCGGTGCATTGAAACTTTTTTGAGATAAATTTAATGAAATTTGGAATAAAAGGTTCTAAATCGAAGAAAATATTGTAGTTGTAGAATATGGCTTAAATTTTGACCCATAATCAATAGTACTTTATTTTGCTTTGTGTATGACATGGAAATATCAAAATTGTTTTTTACTGAAAGTATGCGTGACTTAAAATTTAAATTAATATGATAAATTTCATTTGACCTTTCAAAAAAAGTATTCTTTACATATAGTAGGCATAGCAATTCTATTATTATATCCTACTAGCATATAAGAGTGCCAGTCCCAGAAAATATAATATTATAATCAGGGAAACCACAATATGCGTTATTGACCAACCGTGTCAAAATTTGAAAAACGTTATTAAAACGTTATTAATCTTCTATTTTTTTATCCATCTAATTCTAAATTATTATTATTTAAAAAATTATTAAAATTATTATAAAATTATTATTGATCCCTGACCGGCAAAATATCTTAACCGACAACATTTTCGAAATTCGTGTTTTGATGAAAATCTATAATTTAGAATCATTTAGATCATTTGTCAAAATTTCATCGACGTATCAAGTGTCATTTCAGATTTTCAGATTTTTCATACATCCCAAAAAATATTATTTTTACAACGTTCATTTTAATCATAATCTTGTTACTACAAAACAGGATTCTCAACGATAAAATGGTATCCATTAATTATAACGTTTATACCCATCATAAAAATATTGCGATATGAAAATTTAGCTGTATAAACAGTGAGTTAGTACTATATTTGCAAGTTAGTAACTCACGAAAAATAATCGTGATCAGTGAAGCTAATTGCAAATAAAACGCACAACGTTACCACTTCCTTTTAAGTTCATAGAATTTTCGATAATACTTAATAGTTTCATTTTTCCCATCTGGCACAACAAATAAGGAAATATATTTCTTTGTGCAATTTGCGTATAAACAGTGAATTATTTATTTGCAATAATCGCGCGTATAAACTTAAGAAATGTTAATTTAAAATTTTTTTGTTCTTTTTTTTTATAAAATCAAATTTGAAAAACATTTTACAATGTCAAAATATGCTCTAAAAGGGTTAAATATGCTATAAAAATGCACTAAAAATCGACAAAAACAAAAATATGCCATTAAGGTCAAAATATGCAAAAATATGCACTAACAAATCGATGCCAAAATGATTTATTTCTTCTGAAACGCATACATTTTTTATCGATTTAAACTTCCAGGAAAAACATGTAACTGCATATTTGTGGTTTCTCTGATTATAATAATTACAATATGCACAAACAAATCCGAAAATCTTTGAAAACATATAAACCATATTTTGACGCTTTCCCGCAAACACCAAAAATAAAACCGCGTATCCCTACTATAATTTTTTAGTTGAAACAAAAGTAGTAGATTTTTCGACTCTTTTGTCTTTTTTTATTTATTTATTTTTTTATTTGTCTTATAATACAACGCAATCAAATATATTGATTAATTAACACACGATCTATCCAAAGAAAGGGCTGGTTACACAAAAAAATATGTATTGAAGATGATGTATAAATATATAAATAAAAGCTGCAAAGAAACTATGCCTTCTAAATAAAATATATTTTTATTTTTATTATGCGTTTGTGCTGATGTTTGTAAAGCACAGATCCACCTTAAAGTATACCAATCGACTCAGAATCACTTTCAGAATTGAATTTTGGCACGAATAGTTATTTTAGCACAAGGACGAAGTCTATTGAAATTGGTTATGATCGGTCCATATTGTGCTAGCCCCATACAAATTTCCTCCAGGTATAAAAGTTGAACGATTGTAAATGCCTTTAATATAGAAATCGGTGCATAGAAGTTTTGTTTAAGTGTCAATCTTTGTGTTAAATTTCATCAAGATCGGTCCAAAAATTACCATAACGTGCGTAAATGCCATACAAATGTCAGTAGCAAGTTAATATTCGACACAAATAAGTTTTGTATAAGTTGGAATCACAGTGCCAAATTTAATGAGCTTTGGTCCATAATTTATAGTAGCTCCCATATAAACCCACTTTCGGGAATTACCCTTAAGCGCATGAATTCATATAAATGTTAGTATTAACGTAATATTCACAGAAAAAAGTCACCAATTAACAAATATATATGAAAATAATTCATTCAATTATAAACTTGTTTAAATTTGCACCTCTCACCAAAATGATTATATCAATTACTAAAAACTATAAAAAATACAAAACAGAAAAAAATTCCCAATTAATAAATTAATTAAATCAATCAAGTAGATAATTGAATGAATTAAAAATATGTATAGGAAAGAAAATCATACAAAAAAATTTTTTTTATTTTATTTTTTCTTGAACATATTTATTAAATTTTGATGAAAAATTAAACAACTGAGTTAATTGTAAAAAAGACGGTAATAATTTTTTCTGTGTTCTGTGTTTGTATATTTTATTTTACACTTGATAAAAGTTTAGATCAACAATTTTCCACAGGTCTAATATATAACCCCTCCCCGAATCACATATGTGATGGTGTATGGTATCATATAGTCGGGCTTGACCGACTATGTCTTTCCTAATCAATATTTTAATATTTAAATTTTGTTTTTATATTAACTGAAAAATAAAAAAAATGTATTCCTGGAATTTAAAAATGTTGTTCTTGAGTGAATTCTGGTGTCCGTCCATCCGTCCGTCTGTTTGTTAATATTTGCAATTTTTTTAATTCAAAATCGTTTATTTTTGAACTCAATAAAGATATCTAAAAATATTTGGACGTTGATGGTTCCATTTTAAATTTTTACTTTAAAAGAATTTTTATTAAAAAAAAAAAAAATACACCGAGAGTTGACGAAATTTGAATTATTTTACTCCCTTTTCCAAAATGTAAAAACAATATAGGCTAATGATTTTAACCGATATTTGCAAATAATTTAGTTTATTTTTATTCGGTACCCAACTTTTTTACGAAAATTTAAATAAATCGTGTAGATAATATAATAAAATCATCTCTAAAGCTATGTTCACTTTCATCAAATATTTAAAAAAAATTGTGTGACCACTAAGTTTCAGAAAAAAAAATTGTTGCCGTTGTTTGATCTTGCAAATGTTTTATAAGAGAAAACTGCGTCAAACAAGATTCGTTAAAATGTCAGCTATGATTACTAATAAGTTAAAAATATTTTGCCATTAAAATGAAGAATGTAGAAAAAGTTTTATATAGTGGTTACGTCATTTTGGTCAAATATTTGACTAGTCTAAAAATACCTTAAGCAACTAATATAAAAACATTCATTGAAAACATTATACAAAAGCTATAAAAATATCTTTAAGAAATCTGACGAAAGGAACTTTAAAGTAGCCCTTGCTGAATAAAACAACTTTTATGAACTTTCCATATACTTTTTTTTCCAGAAAAAAAAAAAAAAAACAAAATTTTATATTATATAATTCCAATATTTCCAATCTTCTTTCAACATATTTATTCCATAAGTTAAACCCAACAACACAAGCTGGTTTCAACAAATACATATTAATAAATTTTTCAATCTCGTTAGTAACGCCAATAGGAAAATTCTTATTCTAATACATAGTAAATTGACATTTAAGAAAACAACTCCCAGTTCTTATGCATATGTAAACTATTAGACTACATCACTTAATTTAACTATTTAACAACATCGTGCCTTATTAATAATTGCTACTCCATTAGAGGCAATCGAATTCACATTAAAAAATCACACCGGATGCTGAGGAGTTTGGGTGCCATAAAATACTTGTTGTAAGATTAATATAATAACAACTAAAACAAGTGGTAAGTAAGTAGTTGTATGTATGTATGCATATATGATCACTAAACTGGCGACAACAAGTTATTGTTGCTGCAAGTGTAAACTTTAAATCTGTTATTGTTGCTGCTGCTGATACTGCTATTGGATCACATTATGATGTCGATCGATGCGTGTCGTTTGATAGACAACCATCCGGCCGTTTGTCATAAACCTGCTGTTCAAATTTAAATGTGTGTGAGCTGAATTTAACGCGTTTTAGTAGTTTAGTTCAGTTTTTGATGCCCGTTTTCTATGACGTTTTTCATTTTAAGTGCTCTGCTTTTTTTTTAATTTTTTTGTTGATTTGAGCGGCATTTTTTCAGGGGGACACAGCTATGATTAACGAAATATTTTCAAATGCACCTGTGCTTCTAAGTGTTTAACCAGTTTTCCCCCTGTCACACGTTGGGGTAAAATGTGCCAAAAGTGGAGATTAATTGAATTTTGAAAATTAAATTTTCGTAATAAAGTTGGGTACCGAATAAAAATAGTTAAAATGAATTTTCAATAGCAGTTATAATCATCAAACTTGATTTTGTTGTTTTCTTGTAAGGAGCTGTCAAAATTAGGCATTTTTTACATTTTGGAACAGTAAGCAAGCAATGTAATTTTCGTCAACTTTCAAGGTATCATTTTAAAATAAAAAGTCTTTAACTGGAAAAAATTTAAAATGGAACTATCACCTTTAAGTACTTAAGTTTACTTTTCTTAAAATTATAAATTTAAAAATTATATTTTGTCCAAATAATTTTATTATTAATTTTTTTTTAATTGTCATAAAATACACAAAAAAATTTTTTTTTTTTTATAAATTTGCTGTAGCTTTCATACAAAAAACATAGACAATGGGTCAGAATCGAAAATTTTTGGAAATATGTCTGTAATTTCTAATCGGCATAAAATTTCATAAAATAAATTTTATGAAATTTTAGGCATAACAGAGATCCTTTTTCCAAACTTAAGGCTCCATTACTCTACCGTAAATGTAAATGTAGCGAATCAGCTGACACGTTTTACTTATGAGAGTTATGTGTGTATGTGTACTAAAAAACGTAAATGTTACGTAGCAACCTAATCAAATTAGGTCGCTTTACGTTATTACGTGACAGCTGTAACAACAGTGTTGACAGCTTTTTATTTCAATATACAAAATCTGCGTAAAAAATCGCTGTAATAGGTTTATAAATTGGACAATTTTTTTTTCTGTTATCTTCACTAAAAAATTGTTGAAATAATTTAAATAAGACGTAGACTCGAATATTTAATTTAAAGTTCAAAATTTTTGTCATAAAAGCACAAATTTCGTTTTGTATACAAATCGCTGAAATACAAATCAATAAATTTGGCGATTTTCAATTTGAATTTGATCCACTGGAAATATGTGTAATTGGCATCACCGATGTTCATGTGTACAAAACAACAACAAAGTATTGGCTACATTTACGTTTTTAGAGTAATCATCCACTTACGTTTCCTTTTACATTTACGTTTTTACATTTACATTTACGGTAGAGTAATGGAGCCTTTAAAATGTTACTCTCATTTTAAGTTTGGAAAAAGGATCTTACATACAATTCAGGAGTGAAGCTATGGGGTACTAATTTCATAGAAAATATTGAATGTTAGCTCTAGCGAATTATTGTTCCTTACGGAATTTTTAAGATTTTTATATCACCTTAAAGCTCTTTAATAAATTCTTTGAAAAACATGATTGCATGTACTGCATCTTAACCTGGTGCGCTTTGCTACACCTTTTAATGCCATATTAGATGTTAACTTTATATGGTCTACTACTCCCCCTCGACCTATTCTCTCTATTACAATTTTTAATAAATTAAAAAAAATTTTGAATTTGAACACATACGGGGCAGATTTACTACTGACACTGAATGGTATAGTTTTCAACACGTATGTGGTCGATTTTTCTCTGGGTGTACTTAAGTTATGCAAAAAGTATAGGAGCTACACTTCCCTATCCATGCTATTTTAATTTATTAATTAAATATGATAAGAAAGTAGTTCCTACAAAATTTTAGGTCTTTTCTCATAATAGTTCTTGATAAAGAATAATTACTTTGAATAGGGGTACTATTCTCCCTTGTCCTGTCCAGCCCATTTTTGTCTTAAATAATGTAGGTTAATGAGACAGTTTTGACTATTGTTGTAATCTCAGTATTTAGATTTGATAATCAAACAATTTCGTTTTTAATTTATTATAGAAAATATTATAATTTATTTAAAAAACAAGAAATTCAATTTCAACTGCTAGTATTTTTCTTTTTTTGAAAATTTTCTTTGGCATTATTTTTTTCTTTTTAAAAACAAACTAAGTTCTGATTGCTTTGTTTTCAACACATCTTCTCAATCAGATAGTCCAAGAAGATCTTTAAAGTTTTCAAAACGCGCGGTATCTGTAGCTTTAGTGAATATATCTGCCAATTGTTCATTAGTTCTAATATATTCTATTTTGATCTTATTATTAGCCACACTGTCACGGACAAAATAATGTGTAATATCAATATGTCTAGCACGTTTACTTTCCAAATTTGTAGCAATTCCAATACATCCACGGTTTCTGGCTTATTTTCTGGCATGACATCTAAATCATGAAGTATTCCTTTTAACCATATTGCTTCCGTAGTGGCTAAACGTAGAGCAATATATTCAGCTTCACTTCAAGACTTGGCCACTGTTCGTTGCTTCTTGCTACACCAGGAAACAGTACATCCAAATATTAAAAAAAAAAATATATCCGCTTATAGATTTGCGATCTTCTGTATGTGACGCCCAATCCGCATGAACATATCCAACAATTGGTTCATTATTTGAGATTTTAAATTTTAGTTTAAATGATAAAGTTCCTTTCAAATATCTTACTATTCGTTTGAGGTATTGCCAATGAGTATCATTAGGATTCTGCTAATATCTTCCCATATAGCCAACAGGATAACAAATATCGGGCCTTGAACATAACATACGAGAACGTACATTAAACTGCCAAGTAGTTCACGATAAGGATGATTGCATTCTGATTCCATATTATGTTCAAGTTGTAATCCTTTCTCCATTGGCCTTTTAACAGATTTACAATCGGACATTCCAAACTTTGATAATAATTTGTTAATATTGGCTTCTTGGGAAATTTCAATGTTATTTTCGATATGCTGAATTTTCAAAACGTTGTGATAAGTCTTGCTTTAATTTCTCAATTGATGTCAATTTATTACCGGCAATTAGTAGATCATCAACGTACATTATAATAATGATATCATCATTCCACCTCGAATAACCTACCTATTTTCATTATTAATTGTTAACTTAATAATACGATTATTATACCCAAAGAATTTTAAAATTTCTATTATTTTAGTCGTTTATATGTGCACTTGCTCCTATCGAAAAATCAAGTAGAATATTTTATTTTCGAGGCTTTCATGATTATTCCGTGACAATTTTAAGAAAATTTGTTAATCTGTGTATAAAGAACTCGCCTTGGGGGCTAGTACTCCCCTCGACCTATCCGTACTAAAATTTGATATTAAAGGTTTTTTCTAAAACAGTGTTTAAAATTTTCACTAAATAATTATTTTAGATAAGCATTATAAAGAAGCTACCCCTTCCATTGACAAAATTTTCTTTGAGGGTACCATTTTCCAAGTTATTGCAATAAAATGTTAAGGTTTTTGCTGCAGCATTATTTAACTTATCCGTTATTAAATATTTTACCATTCCCCCCAGACTCCACAAAAAGTTAAAACCTTTGTAATCTTAGTTTTTTAGATGTGCGATAATTAGTAATTTGTTTGTAATGGGGTACACCTACTCCCTGCTTATATCGGAAAGTAAAATAGCCTTTTTTTACTATTGAGGCCTTCAGGATTATGATGGGAAAATTTAAAGAACATCGGTTTAGCGGTTTAGCTATGTATAGAGTACATGCCACAATTATTTTTTTCTCCATGTGGGGACTACTACTCTCCCCACGACTTATCACCTTTAAAATTTTTAATACAAATTTTTTCTATAACAGTTTTTGAAACTTTCAATAAGTGAATACTTTAGATATACGAAAACTAATATTTGCTTTGTATAGAATGAAGATACTCTTTCCCTCGGCCCTATCCGTCATGTTTTTATTTTATAAATATTTTAAGAAAATAGTTATCACAAAATTTGAGGGCTTTCATTGTAATAGTTCTTTCGATATACTATTAATAATATTTTCTTTTCATGAGAGGTACAATTCCCCCAAGTCCTATCCGTCCAGTTTTCATCTCAATACCAACAAAATGTTCTCACTTTTGCTGTGATAGTTCTCACAATATGCGGATAATTAGTACTATTTACTTTGTATGGGGGGTACCACTTCCCCGGCCCTAACTATGCTATTTTTATTTGATATTAAAAACATGATAAGAAATCAGTTTCCACAAGATTTGAGGACTCTCACCATAATAGTTCTTTAGATATGTCTCTAAGAACCATTTCCCCAGGTCCTACCCATTCCATTTGCATCTGAACTTATGGAGGTTTATGAGAAAATTGTTCTAACAACATTTTAGAATAACTCTTGCTGTAATAGTTTTTAAGATATACTATCATTTCCCCTGGTCCTATCCGTTCCAATATCATTTTAAGTTTGGTGGTTGATATTCCTGCAAAATTTTTAAACTTGATTGATTGCAAATCATTTTTGAGTCATTCATTTGAATTGCAATTCATTTTTCTAATTCATTTGAATTAATTCAAAATCAATTCAATTCAAATTAATTGGAAATGAATTGCAATTCACTTTGAAAAATTCATTTGAATTAGAAACGAGTTGCATTTCATCCACAAATTTATTTGAATTGGAAATGAATTGCAATTCATTTTTTCCAAATTCATTTGAATTGACTCGAATTTCATTCAATTCTTTTTTTTTTTTTTGTGTGAAATGAATTAATTCAAAATTTACTAAGTAATTCAGTACATGAATGATTCGCGAATTAATTCAAAAATGAATGATTCATTTACAGCTCTGCAAGGTATATCAAAGAAACAGTGACTGATGTTACAATATCAAGTGTCTTGGAATAAGGCAAAATATATCGTAAAATAAGCTGTATTAGGTTTTTGGCAAATTGAATCGCAACTATAACCATGCAAATTTAGAGTATTTATGAGAATAATTATATAAACTTAATGAGAATTATTAAATCTCAATTCTTACAACAACAATAAGGGTGGTCACAAAAAAGGTGGACTAATAATATAATGAAATGTCTGGTAATAACGTTTCATGGTATAAATTCATTTGATACCATAAGACTTCGTTATATCATATATCATATGGTCAAGTTTTTTCCACATATAGCCCAACCGATTTTTTTATATAGTCAGCAATCAGTTAAAGAACAAAGTCATCTATCGAATAAAGGATATCGATATCTTTATTGAGTCCAACAATAAACGATTTTTGAAAAAATTAACAAACAGACGGACGAAAGGACGGACAATAGAATTCTTTCAAGAAAAAGATTTTTAATTCCCAAAATATTTGTTTTTCTTTATTTTTCGATCAATATTAAAACTTAATGTAAATATTAAAATATTTATACCACCTTTCCCTGAATTAAGCAAAATTTTTGACCCATTTAATTTAAATGTATAGACGGACGGGCCATTCTGTCCAAAAAAAAATCTTATAGTTCTAAAAAGTCCTTTTTTTACTTACTAATGAATGAAAAATACAATGTGATTATTAAAGTGTGGATATCACCTTTCCGTTAATTAAGTATCATTTTTTACCCATTTAACCCCAAATTATAAACGGACAGACGCACGTTGGGGTAAAAGGGGTCGAAAGTGACGTTTAATTGAATTTTGAAAATTAACTTATTTAAATAAAATTGGGTACCGAATAAAAATAGACAAAATTATGTATCAATAACGATAAAAGTCATTAACGTAGGTTGCGTGGTTTTTGAGTACTGAGCTGTCAAAGTTCAAAATTTTTTTATATTTTAAGAAAAGAGCAAAAAATTAAATTTTCATGAACTTTCGGTGAATTTTTTTTTAATAAAAAGTGCTTTAAAGAAACAATTTAAAATGGAACCATCAACTACAGGTATTTGAGTTTACTTTTATGCAAGAATTTATAAATTATTTTTTGTCCTGGTATTTTTTGTTATTTTTTGAAAATAGTCCAAAAATGCACCAATTATCAATGGAATGCAACTAAAAATATAACAAGACTTTTGTTCTGAAAAATATTACATATTGTCTACTTAAATATTCTGAAATAAAATCGTGCGCAAATTTTTCCCGATTTTAGAAATTTACATTTTTGTGAAAAAACTCAAGTTGCTCCAAACCAAAAACAGGTTAAGTTCAGATTTTTTTTTTATTTTTTTACTTTGTTTTATTTTTCGTTATTTCACTATTGTTTTTTGTTATTGTTTTGTACAATTATTTTAAATAAACAAAATAATTTTACTGCTTAATACAGTCGAACACAGTTAAAATGAACATGATTTCATGTAATGTTTTTATATTCTACAAAGTGATGTGTCTTATGTCTCCTATCCTCCACAAGTTTTTTATTCACGGTCCAGAAATTATAAAACATGCTCTTCTACGAAATGGCCAACTTTCTGAGACAAGAAAAAAAGATTTCAAAAATTACCGGAAACAGTTTTCACGAAAATGTAGTAGACAAAAATCAAACGAAGATATATTTAATAGACTTTTGATAAGTTCCGATCCAATCAAGTATGGGGAAAAAGTATAAAATAAAACATATAGACCTACCACAATCCGCAGTTGATTATTCTCACTGATGACTAAAAATTCTAAAAATGAATTTGTTTACTTACTAATAAATAATAAAGTCAAAAGTGATCACTAAAGTACTGATATCCCTTTTTCTGAAGTATGCTTAGTTTTTGACATGTTTAACCCCAATGTATAGACAGACGGACGGACATTACATATCAGGCAGAAACAATTTGTAAAATTCTTGTGATGCATTTTTTTTACTAACTAGTAAAAATCAAACAAGTTGTGATTATAAAAATATCGATTTCACTTTTCCTTGAAGTAAGCGGCCATTTTAGATCCATTTTTTCACAATGTACAGACAGATGGACGGATGTTACCATTTAGCCAAAAAAGATCGTAGAGATATAATGGTGCATTTGTTTACTAACTAGTAAAAAACAAAACAAGTTGTAGTTATTAAAATATTCATATCGCCCTTCCTTGAATTATTCGGCTTTCTTCTAGCCAATTAATCCTAATGTATAGACAGACGGACGGACATTACCGTTCTGCCAAAAAATCGGAGTATTTTTAAAGTTTATATTTTTTACTAATTAATAAAAAACAAAACATGTTGTGATTATTAAAATATTGATATCGCCTTTTCTTGAATTATGCGGCCATTTTAGACCCATTTTTTCCAATGTATAGACAGACGGACGGACATTACTATTCTGCTAAAACAAATTCAAGAGTTCTAAAAATATCTTTTTTAATAACTAATTGATAAAATATTAAATCATGATCATTTAAATATTCATATCACCTTTCTCTGAATAATGCGGCGATTTTAGACCCATTTAATCCTAAGGTATAGACGGACGGACAGACATTACCATTCTGCCAAAAAAAAATCCTAAAATTCAAAAAATACATTTTTTTTACCTAATAATAAATATAAAAATAGATCCTCATCGACACCTTTTACCCCAATGTGCGTCACCAATAAGAAATGGTGGTTACCAACGTGATTGTGGACTAGTCAATTGGTTTTGTGACTTTTTTTTCGTATTTATTATTATTATTTTTGGTCAACAGCAGTTTGTTCTGCAATGATTTGTTAAGTTAGTGGGTTTCTGGTGTTGTTCAATGTGTTAGCAACTGTTTGTTTGTGTGTTATTATTTTACTCTAGCTTCCATAATTTAATATTGTAGTATATTATGAATACAAACGGCAAGGTTGTTTTTCATCGACTACCCCAACAGCTATAACAAGCATCAATTGATAAATTGGCAACTAATGCAGCTGCAACTGAATAAATACACTTGTTTATGGACATATTTTACATACATACTTGCTGTTACATACATACATACATCTGTATGTAAGTTTTAACACAATCTATACCATATTATGCTATACCAAGTAGGCCCGCCACCCAACTAAATTCTGCTCAAAAAAATAAAAACAACTCCCCTCTAGCTTGGCCATATGTGGAGCTAGAAAGATACTCAATAAAATATTACAACTACTATTATTAGTGGCGCTGTTGCTGTTAGTTTAGTGACTAATATCTTAGACTAGCAAACTAACTAGTTAATAAGCAAAGTAAGCGAGCTAGCGATCAAGTAAACAGGCTGTTTGGCTGGCAAACATAGACATATGAATTTATGATAAACAACAAAATCACTGTCAGTTGATACCTCCTAACTACCACACAACAAAACTATTTGCACCTGTCGCCACAAATGCACCCAATTGCCACAATAAACACTTGCATACACTTTTTTACATAAATATAATTGCAAAAAGAAAACAACAACAACTACATACAACATCAACAGCAGCAGCAGCAAAAACTATGCAGCAACTATGTAATATATAAGTCTCCCCTCTCGACAACATTTTGGTTTCCTAATTTATATGGATTCCTTATTACGAGTACATACATAACTACATACATATCAACTTGTTTCATTATTATCTATGAAAACCTATTACTAACTACAACAATTTCTTTTCCAACATTTTCCTTTTTTTTTATTATATTTATTACAGTCTCACTTTAAGGAGGGGAGTTGTTGCTATTCACACAGCCTAAAAGGATGATGATCCTAGTTTAAACATCTGTCGAAAACATCTGCCTTGATACTTTACAGATTTAGAAAAATCTGTTGAAAATGAAAAGTTGCTCAAACTCAAAACATTCATAAGAAACCCCTCAAAAACTTGTTAAGTAAACTATTGAAGGAATAGTGAAGGGAACTGAGAGGAGAGGCGAATTGTAAGTGAACCAGAGTAATTATATTTTTATTTAGAAAATTGTAATGAAATATCTAGTGCAACAGGTGCAATATTTTTAAAAATTATTAAAGGAATAGAAATGAAAAGATTTGAAGTAAAAAAATTAAAAAAAAGTAACGAACATTTGAATTTGAAATTTAACTTATTCTTAAATACTCTTAAATAAATGAAATTTAAAAATAACACAGATCAACAAAATCGACAAAAAAAAAATTATATCTCGATTAATTCTGCAAAATTATTCCTTAGACTTGATATATTATAGAAAGTAAATGAAAATTTTCCATCAAGTTGTATTTTTAACCCATTGAGGGCTAAATATAGTGAAAGAAGTTAAATGAAACATTTCCATCACATCATACTTTTAACCCATTGATGACCAAATGAAATATGTACTTCTAAGAAATTTTTAGGTTATATAATTTTCTAGGTAATAGAGCAAATTATGGATTCGTATTTTGTACACTCAGAAAATAGATTGGTTAGAACTGTTGTAATTATTAAAATATAAATACACAATCCAACATATTATTATAATTACTGAAAATGTCTGAATATTATAGATAGATCTTAAGTCGAAACTGTAGTAACTGTAACTATAAAATTGGGTACCATAATGGAATTAAGCCAGGTTTGGAAAAACGTATTGAAATCAGCACACTAGTCGTTGAGTGTGGTATTGTAATAAATAAAATTTGTGTTTACAATTAAAATGTTATTTGAATTAGAATAACTTAAATTTCAACTATATTTTCGGTTACAGTAATCAATAGCTATTGACCAATAATTATACTTTCTATACTAGCAACTCGTCTGTTTATCAAAAAGTTTGTTTGACATTTTTAAAACAAAACGAATTTTACAATAGCATTTCAAAAATAAACGAGAGAAGAAGATATAGTCGGTCAAGCCCGACTATATGATACCCTACACCATTTCGATCCACATAATTTTGTTTTTACTTATATACAACTTACTTGTGGTAAATATTAACATAATACTAACATTTGAATGGGATTTATGCACGTTAGTGATTTTCGGGAGAGGAATTTATATGGGAGCTATGGTCAGTTATGGACCGATCTTCATGAAATTTGGCAGACCGATTTTTGCTGATATAAAACTTATTTGTGCTAAATTTCATTAAAATATTCCTATTTGTAAGGCATCTATAAGTGTTAAAACTGTATTCCGTTAGGACATTTGTATGGGGGCTAGGTGAAATAATGGGCCGATCATAACCAAATTCAATAGGCTTCGTCCTTGTGTTGAAAAAAGCATATGTACTAAATTTCATCAAATTATCTTCAAAATTGCGACCTGTACTTTGCGCACAAGCTTTACATGGACAGCCAGCCGACCAGACGGACGGACGGATATCGTTAAATCGACTCAGAAAGTGATTCTGAGTCGAACGGTATACTTTAAGGTGGGGGTCCGACAATTTTTTCTCTGCGTTACAACTTCTGCACAAACACATAATACCCCAACCACCTTTGGTGGTGTAGGGTATAAAAATAAAAATAAAACAGAAATTGTAGATGGAAAATATCTAATTACGCCATTTATTCATTGCCTTATAGGAGGATATGTAAGTGTATTTGTTTCTAATTGTTCCCAGCAGTCCGTACCTTGCAGAAAATATCGACGATGTCTTGATGATTTGACATAGTCTTCGATGACACATATACGTCTATTCAATCTACAGTCCATAGATTGGTCTCTTAACGAATAGATCCACTACGACAGGATTTTTGGAAATTCGAATGTTTAGGTGGTAAAAAGGGTAAAAACGGGTAAAATCGGTAACCTTATATCTCCTGAACTAATGGAGATACAAAAAAAGTTGAATAGTTGTCATTATTCATTTAAAAAATTTATTTAAAACGAGAGAAGAAGATATAGTCGGTCAAGCCCGACTATATGATACCCTACACCACATAATTTTGTTTTTACTTATATACAACTTACTTGTGTTAAATATTAACATAATACTAACATTTGAATGGGATTTATGCACGTTAGTGATTTTCGGGAGAGGAATTTGTATGGGAGCTATGGTCAGTTATGGACCGAGCTTCATGAAATTTGGCAGACCGATTTTTGCTGATATAAAACTTATTTGTGCTAAATTTCATTAAAATATTCCTATTTGTAAGGCATCTATAAGTGTTAAAACTGTATTCCGTTAGGACATTTGTATGGGGGCTAGGTGAAATAATGGGCCGATCATAACCAAATTCAATAGGCTTCGTCCTTGTGTTGCAAAAAGCATATGTACCAAATTTCATCAAATTATCTTCAAAATTGCGACCTGTACTTTGCGCACAAGCTTTACATGGACAGCCAGCCAGCCAGCCGGCCAGCCGACCAGACGGACGGACGGACGGACATCGTTAAATCGACTCAGAAAGTGATTCTGAGTCGAACAGTATACTTTAAGGTGGGGGTCCGACAATTTTTTCTCTGCGTTACAACTTCTGCACAAACACATAATACCCCAACCACCTTTGGTGGTGTAGGGTATAAAAATAAAAATAAAACAGAAATTGTAGATGGAAAATATCTAATTACGCCAGATAAGGCTCCATTACTCTACCGTAAATGTAAATGTAAAAACGTAAATGTAAAGGGAAACGTAAGTGGAGTATTACTCTAAAAACGTAAATGTAGCCAATACTTTGTTGTTGTTTTGTACACATGAACATCGGTGATGTCAATTACACATATTTCCAGTGGATCAAATTCAAATTAAAAATCGCTAAATTTATTGGTTTGTATTTCAACGATTCGTATACAAAACGAAATTTGTGCTTTTATGACAAAAAATTTTAATTTTAAATTCGACTCTACGTCTTATTTAAATTATTTCAACAATTTTTTAGTGAAGAAAACAGCAAAACTAATTGTCCAATTGATAAACCTTTTACAGCGATTTTTTACGCAGATTTAGTATAATGAAAAGCTGTCAACACTGTTGTTACAGCTGTCACGTAAAAACGTAGAGCGACCTAATTCGATTAGGTTACTACGTTACATTTACGTTTTTGAGTACACATACACACATGACTCTCATAAACAAAACGTGTCAGCTGATTCGCTACATTTACATTTACGATAGAGTAACGGAGCCTTTATTCATTGCCTTATAGGAGGATATGTAAGTGTATTTGTTTCTAATTGTTCCCAGCAGTCCGTGCCTTGCAGAAAATATCGACGATGTCTTGATGATTTGACATAGTCTTCGATGACACATATACGTCTATTCAATCTACAGTCCATAGATTGGTCTCTTAACGAATAGATCCACTACGACAGGATTTTTGGAAATTCGAATGTTTAGGGGGTAAAAAGGGTAGAAACGGGTAAAATCAGTAAAAAAGTTGAATAGTTGTCGTTATTCATTTAAAAAAAATGTCTGGTACTTTTTTGAAACTCGTCTCTTTTAGGGAGAAAACGGGTAAAAACTGTAATTTGGTACCTTTTTGGAACCCTATCTATCTTTTAATCCAGTAAGTATAGAAATAAAATATGCATCAAATTAGTACCTTATCGAAAATTGGCGAATACAAGTTTGGTACTTTTTGGAATTTCGAACGTTTAAGGGGTAAAAATCGTACCTGATTTTGGTAATTTTTCACAAAATATTTTTTTCTTTTTACTGACACATACATTTGAATATTATAACGTTAGATCCCAGTACAATTTAGAAATTCATTGGAATACAACCTCTGTTACAATCGGGGGAAAATAAAAAGTACCAAAAATTATATTTTATTCAAATGAAATGATGCATTTTTTAGAATTATCTATAATATTGAACATAAAAGCATAAAATTAAGATATATGGTCTATGTGGGAAAGAATTCAAGAGGCTGGGTCTTTTTGATACTTTTTGAATTTTCTATAATATTAAATCTAAAATCATGAATTTAAAGATATATGGTCCTAAGTGAATGAAAACCCATAAGAGGATACTTTATGGTACTTTTCGTTAAGAAGTAAGAAATTGGTAACTAAAATATTTAAAAAATTTATTGTACGTAATGCTGAGAGAACACCAATATTGTAACTGTTTTCACAGGAGATAGGAATCATAGTTGAATTTTACGGATTTCTTTTTTTTTTTTTTAATAAAAAGGCTACAAAGTTTTTATCTGATCTATGTAGGAGTACTGCAAGATCGTGTTAAATGCTATCTCTATAAAAGTAAATCCGTGTTTGTTAGTCTGTCTGTTTTTAAATTTTATTCAGAAACTTTTATTTTATTTCAATACAATAGGGTAGTAAAGCGCACTGTTTATGCTATTAGAAATATTGTTCAAAAATGTATAGGTATAAAATTATAAATTAACACGGACAGACGGACATAGCTAGATCGACTCAGAATCTAACCAGGACCCAGAAAATATATACTTTGTGGGGTCTTAGATGATTCCATCTTTTTGATGGTGGGTATAAAAATAAACTGTGTTGTTTTTGTTTTACTTTATTTGCCGTTAGAAAGCTTTATTTCAACATAAATGAATTATTTCATTGATTCAATGTTTTTGTTCATTGTGGAATGATTCTTCTTAATTAAATCAATGTATGAGTATATTGAATAAACGAATTCAATGTACTATTAATATTAACTTGAGTTAATATTTTTATGTATACAATATTTTTAAATCAATGAACTAATATATTAAACCAAATAACTGAGAAATAAATATAATGACTGGTTTCAATGTAATGGACATAATAGCGTTAATTTTTTCATTGAAATTTAATTAATATTTTCATTGAAGCAATAAATTCGTACATTAAGTTTATTAATTCTTGGGAAAAATTAATAAATTTTCAGTGCAGACTTGTATTAGTTATACACTGAAAAAAGTATTTTCAATGAATGAAGTACATTAAATGAAATTCATTAATTTTTTCCAAGAATTTATTAATTCTATGTACAAATTAATTGTTTCAATGAAAACATTCATTAAAATTCAATGAAAAAATTAACGCTATTATGAACATTACATTGAAACCATTCATTAAATTTATTTCTTAATACAATAACTAAATCAGTTATTTGATTTAATGTATTAATTCATTGAATTAATTTATTCAATGTACTATTACATTGATTTAATTAGGAAGAATCATTACGCAATGAACAAAAGCATTGAACCAATGAAATATTTCATTAAATTATATTAAAATAAATGCGTTCTAACGGGAAATAAAGTAAAACGAAAACAAATACAACTCAGTTTTCTTTTATCTCTTAACAAGAAATGACGCGTTTTAAGCAAAAGAAAAAAGTTTAAAAAAATCTGTGTTGTGTTAAAAACGAAAATAATTAAAAAGTAAATTAGTTATAAATCAAATTAATAAAATACATAAATATAATTCATTCGCAAAGGAGAAGTCGAGCAGCATAATTGAATACACCAAATTAAATGAATTACCCAAAAGCAGGAATTTGAGATTTGCCTTCCTAAAACGTAAGTTTAATAATGTTTATAATTTTAAACAGTTTTTAAATATTACATTTCATTTATATTTATGTAGATAAAACCACTAAGACGCAGAAGAATGTGTTATTAGCCTCAAATACCAGGGTTTCAAAAAATATTGTGATTTCAAAACCAAAAGGATTCTACTCGTAAGTATACATAAATATATGAAATATTTTAATAAAATTCTTAATAAAAATATTTTACAGACTGATTAAAATTTGGATGCTACATCTGATAATTGTCAAAATAAGGGAATTTCTATAGATAAAAAAGATTTAAAGGTAACTATTTCAAATATTTTAAGCAATTGAACGAATTTCAACAACTTTATTTATAAACCTTTTTTTGTTCAGGATAATGCTGTTGTTATATTAATGTGGCATCTAAATGGATATTCCATACCAACATTGAGCAATATAGAGGACAAATTAGGACAATTACTATATTATTATAAATGACAAAGCAAACACGATCACATCTGTAACATGCATTTTGTTTACTTACATTTTTTAGTGAAATGTAATAATTTTATATTTATATTTTATTTTTTCTTATATTAACTCAATATAATATAATTTAATTATTTAATTTAAAATAAAATAAAAACCAAAAATACAGAACAAGCCTATTATTATAATACATTTTTAATGTATAGTTTCATTGGGACAAAATATGAGTTCATTGAAATCAATGTACTGTTCACTGGAAATATTTTTTTTTATTTAATGAATGTGTTCATTAATTCAATGTAAGAATAAATTTAATCAATGAACATGTACATGGAATTTTAATATTAATGTATGGCAATATATTGTTTCAATGAACCTGTACATAGGGTCAAAATTAGTGAACAAATTCATTGTAACAATGAACTTTTTCATTGTATTTATGTACCTTTTTGGTTCAGTGTATCAAATACAAATTTTCATTTTTCAATGGCGTTATGAGGGTTAATTGAGAATTCTTCATTTTTACAAAATTTAATGACTTCTAGGTACTATGTGTTACAAGTTTGAGAGACTTTTCCAGTACTACTCAAATACCTAAAAACTCCTCAAGGAAGCATATACCTACAATATCTGCAGCATGATTCTCAAGATACTTTTTTAGTGTTGACCTGTGTAATCTAGTATTTTTTTGATAGAAATCTAATATTGCATTTTATAAGAATCTAAAGACTTTAGAGTAAAAAAGATGAAAATCTTTTTTTATTTTCGGCCTGTGTGAAACGGTAGGAAAGTTCTATGGTAAAAAATATTTTTACTATGGTGAGAAGAATTTTTATTTCTGCTGTGGGAAATGAAAGCTTTGAGCGTGTGTCAAACGGTAGAAAAGTCCTGTGGAAATTTTAATTTTCCTATGGTGAAAAAATTGTATTGTTTTGCTGTGCCAAATGAAAACTTTTTCGCGTGATAAATTTTGATAAAATAATTAACAAAATTTCACAAAACTTTAAACAAAATTAATATATTTTTAAAAATTATTTATTTCAAAGAAGAAAAAAAAACTACAATTTTATAAAATAAACATTAAAAATCTTAAACAATTTCAAATAATTTTAATTATTTATTTTACAACTTTCAAATTTTTCTATTCTATGAGCTAGTGAAATTTTATTCACCTCATATATTTCAAAATTTTACTTTTCTACATACTTTGCTACCGTTTGGCACACACTCCCCAATAAGCACACAAATTTCAAAAATTCAAGCCTTGGAAAATTTTGCTGGAGTCCGACA